>CM046454.1:53934536-54175196 GCA_025506515.1 Flaveria trinervia
TTGTTAGATCGATCAATGATTAACGAGCTCTGATACCATTTGTTAGGATCAGAGATCTAAGTTTGATTAATTAGAGTAGATCGCAGCGGAATTTGAACAATGAATTAGACAATTTGCAAGAACACAATTGATATTCAATGAAAAGTAAACGGTTATAGAGAGAGAATTCTACAAAGGAATATTTCATTCATATGCTTTCGTGGTGGCTGAATGTCAAACGTTACAACTAGGTCAACATCTCTTATATAGGAGATGTGACGTCTGCTGATGTCACTTGATAGTGACATCTAACAGATTTATTCAAACTACTGAAAATATGCAAACTACTGAGAATGTTCTCAACTACTGATTACATCTCAGAGAATGCTAAGTCCAAAAACATAAAACTACCAAACTACAACTACTGAAACTATCTGATCACTTTGGTCTTCAGTCTTTGTCTTCAGTCTTTGTTCTTCAGACTTTTACTTTCAGACTTTGTCTTCAGCAGCTTCAGACTTTGTCTTCAGTACTTTACTTTCAGACTTTGTCTTCAGTAGAAGTCTTCAGATCTTGTCTTCAGACTTTGTCTTCAGACCTTGTAATCAGCTGATGTCTTCAGCTGTTGTGATCTTCTTCAGCAGTTGTAGTGTCTGTGGGACTTAGAGGTTTTTTAGATCAGGCTCATTGGTTCTTTTGGTCCAACAGAATTCTTGGATATTTGAAGAAGATCAAGAAGAAGTCTGAATTTAAGGTAAGGATTGTTGGTTTTTAGTGATCTTGATCGGCCTATGCCTCGATTGTGTGTTTAGGTGTTCGGTTGTGTGTTTTGGTGGGTTTTAGGTGTTTGAGATTTTAGCAAATGGGTTTTGAAGGAAGTCATACCCAAAGGCTACTAAGATGATTTTTAGAACCCTCTTTTTACTTGTTTTAAACTGATTTGGGGTTGGAAATACATGATTAACATCTTTAAAATTTTGGTTGTGTACTTGTATGTATGTGTGTGTATGAATGTGGGTGGGTTTGATTTTAGGGAATTATGATGTTATGATGCTGCCATGTTCTTTTTTGTTGCATAGAATGTAAGATTTAAGCTTAGACATGTTAGATGATGAATGGGGACTAAAATATGTTGTTTAGTTTAAGAAGACCTCCCACGCAATTAATTAGAGGCCCATGCACCCAAAGGTTAGAAACTGTTTAAGTGTCCCATGCGCCCAAATACCATGTGCCCAAATAGTAACCATGTGCCTAGAATTAGGCTAAATTTGACTAAGTGTCCATGCACCCAGAACTCTTATGCGCCTAGGCACTCATGCGCCTGCATAGTGCACATGCGCCTAGAATATTGCCTAGAATGACTAAGTGTTGGCCATGCGCCTGCATAGTGCCCATGTGCTCAGAAGTTCCTCATCCGCCTAAGTGTTCTCCATGCGCCTGCATAGTGCCCATGGGCCTATGCCTTAGAAAATATTCTGAGATTTTTGGGGAAAATGTAAAATATAGGATTTGACTTGGGATGTTCCGGGGGTGAAGTAAGTTGACTTTTGATGAAGAATGAGGTATGTTATGGCATGTATGATGATTGTTATGTCATGTATGATGGTTCCTTGTATGGTGATGTTTTGTACGTTTACGTTTTTGTTCCTTATTATGTATGTTTATTTTCCATGGCTTTACACTTAATGTTTATGAATGAAATGGTAAGTATTATATAATGTAAAGTGAAAGATAATGAAAAGTGGAATGTAAATAAAGAATTTATGCATTAATGAATAAAAGATAAGTAAGAATGACATGCTAGCAATGTATGGAGGTTCACACCCGATGAAGGGTGTTAGCTGAACTGGGTGCGGGTTAGCTACCGCAAAAGGATGCACACTGGGGTCTAATCTTTGTAATTGACCATATGTATGGGATCCTTGCCGCTTTCCCCAGGTACTGAGTCAACTTCGTGCATAATGTTCGATGTCTGTGAAAGACCTCAGGACTAGTAACTAGCTTCGTGCACAATGTTCGGGGTATATCACATGGAATTGGTTCGGAATGAAAGAGAAATGATAGTGATAAGTGTACTTGCCCTAGGTAATGGAGTCAACTGCATGCATAATGTTCGAGGTCTTTGATACACCTCAGGCCCATTTTTCAGCTTCGTGCACAATGTTTGGGGTACTATACATGTCATCAGAAGTAACAAATGTACGAAAGATAAGTAAGGAAGACTATAAATAGAAGTGAATGAAAGTGAATAATAATGATGATGAATACGATGAATGAACAAAAGTTAATGAACGAATGATGAAGATAATAATGATATTTTCTCTGTTTATGTATGATGTTTGATCATGTAAGGATGTAAAGAACAGTTTTTAAACGAAAGTAAAATAAAGTATATTCTATTTAAAAACTAGAACTCACTGAGCAACATTGACTTTTTTTGTGTTTCCAGTTGGTAGGTAATGATTGCTCAGGATGGCACGGGCGGTTACTAGGCGTGTTTTGATAGGGATCCATTTTATATAATGATAATGTTTTGTGATGTAATGCAACAAGTTATTTTGTAATATGTCAATGATGCATTATTTTGCAAAAGTGTTTATTTAAATGAAATGAAATGGTTGTTTAAAATGATTCCGATGCAATATTTTTGTAAAGTTAATGTAATTATATGTTTTATGTGTGATGATTGACCAGTTGTGAGTGTCCCGGGAACGAGCCCTTACATATAATCCTTGATTTGATACTTAATTATCATTAAAGGATTGACTTTTTTGTGACCTTAATCACTTAATTACGTATTAATTAAGTTTTGTCATTAATTTTTCATTACTCAAAAGAAACTCTATTTTAGTTGAATTCAAATACTTTTAATATAAGAAAATTAGTAACATTGACAGTGGATTATCATATCAACCTCCAAAGTTGGAAACAAATGTGGATTTTAAATCCTGGAAAATCAAGTTCAGGAATCATGTTAACTACATTCATTCTGACTTATGGGTATCAATAAATGAAAGCCCATACATTCCACCCACTCTATCGCCAGATTACAATGACAATAATCAACCCATAAGTACAAAATATCTATCACATGATGGTGTTAAAAAGGTTAAAGTTAATATTAGAGCATACGGTCTACTTAGTATGGCTTTACCTAAAGAAATATTAATCAGGTGTGAGAATATAAAACAACAAATTCTTTGTGGAAGATACTTCATACACACTATGAAGGGAGTGATGAAATTAGAAGCATTAGAAAGGACACACTTGGCTCATAATATGAAACATTTCATCATATTGAGGGTTAATTAATTCCTCAACAACTTCATAGGTTTATGCAATTGGTAACTAAGAGGAACATCATGGAGTTGAAGTATACAAATAAGGAATCAAACAAAAAAATGCTCCATACTTTGCCTAAAAGTTGGGAGCAAACTATGCCCATGTTCCACGACACAATTGATCTAAAAGCAACTGGTTAGATACATTGGTAGCTAAAGTTGAAACTCTTGAAATGGATGAAAAATCAAGAAACAAGAGTGTGAAAACACATGTCATGCCTTATCATTTTAAAGAAATCAAAAGTGCCCGAAATGCTTTCATTTCTAACAATGATAGTGACAACTCTTATACTTTTAGTGAAGATAAAGAAGAAGTAAGTTTCTATACATCAAAGCCTTAAAAGAAATATTCTCAAAGTAAATAAGGAAAGTAAAAAGGAAGACCTGATCAGAGAAAAAATGCATCTACATTAGCAGCAAAGTCTTCATCAAACAACAACCTGATAGAGCCCATCATTGTGATTTTAAACTCTAAAGAACAAAAAGCAACATTTGTAGCTTTTAGATCAAGTTTTCAAGCCTACTTGGGAAGCACTTTTATACCTACCAATATTTGCCAACAATTCTTGGAAGAACTACATCTAGATGTACTAGAAGATATGGATCTCACTGGCAAATGGCAATGATAGCTTATAGAGCCAAACAATACTTGAAAATAAACAAAATTTTTGCTGCAACAAGTAAAATATTAAAGATTGGTGTTGATAAGTTAAAGTTAAGATGTTTCAAATGCAATCTCTATAGGCACTTCTCAAGAGAATGTAATCAACAATCAAATCCTGACTTGAGACAATAACATCAACATCAGTCTCATCAGCATCAATCTCATCAACCAACAACATCTCATAGATCTTATAAAAATACACAGCTAACCAAGTCATCCCCACCAGCCACAAATGCATTAGTAGGACCTAGTAATTCTAAAAATACTAGTCTAATCATACTTCAAGATGGAACCTATGATCGAAGCATGTATGAGAATGAAGTTTTGGAAGAGAATCAAGCTTTAATGGCCTATACGGAGAACAAAGTCCCACCTATGGCTAAAAAGGTAAGAGATAGATTGTGTTCATCAGTATGTGTTGAGGAAGTTGAAAGATATAGAGTCTGTGCTCAAACACTGGCTAATAAAGTAAAAGAAACAATGATTTGAATGAATCTCATGTAAGAGAACATAAATTATATCAAATTAAAATTAACTCTTTACAAAAATATGTAGATAAACTAGTTTGAGAAAATTATAGCTTAAAAGCCCAAGTTGAGCATTAGACCACTTCCTTAACTAAATCCATGGCTGATCATGCATCACTGAACTGAACTTCAGAAGTTTCAACTTTCATCTCAACAATATGAGAAATTATTGAATTCTCATATTGAATCAAAGAACAGGTATGGGTTGCGATATAGTGTTGTTGCACCTTATCTAAATGATAACTATACATCTTTACCTGAAACAATGACAAATAACTTGTCAGATCATTTCGTGCCATGTTGTTAGGGACCGTGTACGTACGAAGTACTAAGTGATAATGTGTGTATACCGAATCAAATAGTGCGGAATCTTATTTGATTGGCGATCCAATCAGTGAGAATGTAGTTTCGATCAATCTAAAGTTTAATGAAATGTTAAGAATTAGAACACGATCAACTGCGAACTATGAAGTTGGAACATGCTCTCTAGAGTCTCTGGACGGCTAGTGTATGAATATGAGTCGAAATTCTTGAAGCGTTTTATTTTCCACGAATTAGGTGGTATTTATAGGTTAGGGTTTGTCAATCGTATGACTGAACAATTAGCATGGTTCAGTCATGCGATTGAATCATGTGATTGATCCATACGCATGACTGAAGGTTCAGTCATGCGACTGAGCCAATCTTATGTCTCAATCGTTTGACTGATCCAGTCTCCTGGTTCAGTCGTGCGACTGGTCCATTAGCATTAAGTATTCATGTATATGGTCTATTAGCATGGTCCATTGGCATGAAGACTTCATTCGATTGAGTTTGAACACGTTTCTTAATCATTATTGACTAAGAACTATGCAAACAACCAGAAACCTATATAGTTAGTTCAATATGCTTTATTACACAATAAACAATGAAACATTAAACATTATAAGCATCAATCACATATTGCATTTCATTCAACTCATTCATTACATATAAGTAAGACATGACAAGCATTTTACATTAAGCTTCTAAACTAGGTACATATGTATCAACACATGCACCAAGTTTGAAACAAAATCTAATGAACAAGTTAATAACAATGAATCTGAGGTGAGTGAAACTGAGTCTTCTAAATCTGATAAAATCAAACAAAATGACCCAGAATTTGACTTTGATGAATGTGATGACTTGGACGATTCTGATGAACATGATGATGACTATGCAGATCAACTAGACATTGGTAAGAATGTTTCATTTGAACCAATCATTCCCAAAGTTCTTGAGTAAAAAAAGTTGCCATATCCTCCAAAGCAAAGAAACATGTTGAAGACTATTTGCAAGAGATTAGCTTAGCTAAATGAAGGTCTTCAAGTACTTCATCAGCAGTAAAAACCTTCAACTAAAGTGATTGAAAAGTGTATGTCTACTGAAGTACACAAATCTGAGGTAGAAACGGGAAAGAAGCAAATATCAATAGAACTTCTCTAGAAGAAGAAACATTCTTTAGTAGCAGATCTACAGAAAGACAAATGTACTAAGTCAGTAGATGATCTGCGAAACCCAAAGGAAGCAACCAACAAAAAACAAATAAAAAAGGTATGAACTCAAAGCAACTAACTTCAGCCGATAAACATGAACCTTTTGACATCATGTTAGAAAAAAGGTATTGGAGCTGTACAAGATAGTCTATATTATCAACACAGTCAAAGTCAACATCACGGTTAAAGTCAACCCAAAAGTCAAACCCGACACGTTCGAGACGAAGAACCGAGACAAGACGTTAAAGATTAAGATGACTAGGAGTTTTACTGTAATAAATATATTTTATGTGAAAAAAATATATTTTATCTTGTTTTAGTCATTTTTATGTTTTATATGTAATTTCCATTAATTAGCCTAAGTCTAGGGGGTTAAGTGCAATTAGTGAATATTAGTCTAGGCTATAAATAGGTTAATTGTATTTAGTTTTGGATAATGGTTCCATGACCAACTGATTGGGGGTTTTCACTGTGTACAAATTATTTGCAATCAATATAGGTCAAAGGGGTTTTATTGTGTTTATCATTGTTGGATCCATAATTCTTCATGTTATTTGATTCGAGTGTGTAACTTGGGCTTACAATTTGGTATCAGAGCCATTTTGGATCAAATTCACTAAAGATTTGAAGACTTTTAGAGAGAGAAGTTGAGGTTTTGGTTGTTTTTGTTCAATATCATGTTTTCATCAATTTGGATCAAATTTGATTGTTATTGATATGGAAATTGATTGAAGTTTGCTTGTTATTGGTTAGGAAAGCTTTGTTAATCATCAGATTTCAAATCCATTGAAATTTGGGTGATTTTAGATTGATTTCGTGTTGAAAAAACTTTTCATCTTCGTTGAGCGAAATTACCAATTTATCCAGTGAAACTGCATGTTCTTTCAGCGAAATTAAAAGTGTTTTACACTTTGTAGTTAATATCCACATCTCAACGAAAGTATTGATCTTGAACGAAAGTTCAACAGGGTGCATATTAGAAGCAAAATTGCTTTCGAAAGTATCTTTGAACGGAAGTTCAAGCTTGTTTTGTGCGACATTGTCGGCGAAACTAAGCAGTCTAAAGCATTTGGCTAGCGAAACTACTGCCGAAATTTCCAGCAAAACTGTTGTGGGCTCAGCGAAACTAGATTTTTCTGCGAAACTAGCTTTGCGAAACTACAATTTCGTTTGACGAAGTTGAAAAGCTTGACTAGCGTGACATTTAGATATAATATTTTTTCAGCTTGACCCCAGTAGCTAAGATTGTCTAGCGTGATATTTAAATATAATATTTTTCCCGGGGGAGATTTACTTTACAAATTTTAGGAAAAACATTTTTAGGAGTATTAGTTGCAATAATCAAAACAAAAATGGCTTTTGCAGAATTGTTTAAATCCTTCGAATATCATAATCTCACAATTGCACAATGTCCTTTTGATAATTTTATAACTTTAAAGAATGAAAAGATTCCGATTTTCTTCATCATTTTTTGTTGGTGGCAAACAATCTGACGAAGTTTGATGCCCAATTAGCAAATCATGAATAAGTTCTAAGATTGCTTGATTCCCTCCCATCAGAATGGAGCTCACACGACAAGTCGATTAAACGGGATAGAGGTTTTCGAGATTACAAACTAATGGAGGTGATCAACAGACTGAAAGAAATGGAGTTGGATATGAAACATCGTGTGTAATATGAAGTGAAATATTTACTCCAAAGATCACTTCAAACTCCACAGAGAAAGTAGAAGAGAGATCATATTCTGGCACGAATTCTGATGGTTTACCGAAACTAGAATTGAAGAGGTATAAGAGGACTTAAGAAGACATCAACGAGTAAAGGTGGAGCTGAGTTGAATGATAAAGCTTTTGATGTTGAGAAGGAAGAGGAATGGAAGCTAATTACTAGAGTTTGCAACTGCAAGAAGGCTCTTAGTGCTGAAAGAGTCATTGTGGATCTTCCATATGAGATAGTTTAGGATATTTGTTCTTCTGCTTGCAAAATTAGACTATTTGGTGTGTATAAAGCTAATATGTTACTTTTAGATAACCAAAAGGAATTAACCACCATAAACACAAAACTTAAAAAGAATGAAGCCAAGTATTTCATAAAATTAAATGAAGCTTTAAGAGAAATTGATCATTTAAAACGAACTCTTCTTAAAAGAAATGCTGAAATTAATCTTTTAAATGAAAGAGTCACCTTGGCTGAATTTGAAACAAGCAAGCTTAAAAAAAGCTTGACAGATGGACCATATCCAGAATGAAAGAGGAAGAGTTACTATGTAAACTAAGGGGAGCTAGGATTAAAACATGAGTGGGTTGTAGTGAAAATCCATACGTCTATCCTCCTCCTAGCACTCATTGTTACTCTCCTATGCCTCAACCTCATCCATCTAATGATTTGATTGATGCTGCAGAAACTAATAGTTTAAATACATGTTTAAGCAACGTTAATCTTAAAGAGGTTAGAGATGTGCAGAATTCTTTCATAGGTTGGGGATTCCTTGGGTAGGGATCTGATAAGAGTAATGATGATTCCACCTCTTGTGTTTCAAAACCAATATCACTTACTTCTCCAACCTTCTTCAACAAATTCCAAACAGGTTACACTCCTTCATTTGTTCGTGTCAGGTTTGTCAAACAAGGAACAATTGTTGAATTGTCAGGAAATCAGTACCCTATATCCGAAGCCGAAACAATAGGAGGTGTCAATCAAGACCCCTTGGAGAAAGATCTATGTATACGAGACTGGATAAGCTCAGATGAAGAATCAATCATAGTGGATCATGTGCGTTCCTCATAGATCAAGTCTTAAAAGCTTCCAAAAGTTGAATGAAGACCTATACGGATCTCTTCTCCAATTGCAAAACAATCCAGTCAATCAGTGAAGATCTCATTCCTTGTTTAGCATAGCAAACGCCAAAACAAGCAAGAATCTGCTACAAGCTCAATGCAATCCTCCTCACCACTTGCACAACACGGGTCATTCAAGCATCAAAAGCCTTTCAAGTCTTGTTTTGAGTATGGAAAAGAAGGTCATGTGGTAAAGAAATGTCCTCAAAGACTTGCTTTTTATAGTAAAGGCAAACCAAATTGGTTCTCCGGATGTAAGTCTACAAAGAATGTTTTAGACGGGAAAGGCAGCACGGGTTGCTTCTCTAGTTCAAAAGGTAAAAAGAAAAGATCTTTGAATGGTTGGATGAAAAACTCTCCAACCAAACCTTTTCATGTGAAGCCGGTTTCACATGATTCAAAGATGAAAATGACCAAAGGTTCAAAACCAAATTCTTTTCCTTCCGGTCTTAAAAAAATGATTTCCAAATTTAATTCATTCAAATCCAAATTAATTGAACCGAAACAAATTTGGCAAATTAAAAAGAAGGATACTGCAATCCCTAATTGTTTAAACGGTTATGTGCCAAAACAGGTTTCTTATATTGATGAAAAAGGAACTCCTAGGACTACGATGGCCAAGGTTCCCGTTTCAAACTAATATGTTAATGAATGGAGGAACAATTCAGGAGGACTGTTAGTTATCTGGTTTACTGACAGAGATTTTTTCTAATTCAAATTTGAGGCGGAAGAAACAAGTTAAGGTCATGGTATTTTATCCACAATCTGGATTTTTATCTGCGTAATTGCATTTTTGAATTCACAATCACTGTATGTTTCTTGATAATTTATTTCTTATCTTGATAATCAATGTAGTTTGGAAGACCATCTTTGGTAAATATCTATTTTGTGTATGTTTTTATAAAAACAAAATAAAAAATTATAATATAAACTAAAACACAAAAAATAGGTTTACAAAAACATAAATTTAGGGGGAGAGTATAGTAAATAAAAATTAAAAGAGAACTGGGAACTTGATTTGAGATGATGAGAAATTATTGTATATCTTCTTGAAATGCTTGTTTGTGCATAGTTGGTTTTTAAAATGAGAAATGATAGTAACTGATGCTATTATCTAATTTACATCTTCTTTTTAATTGCAAATAATAGAAAAAAATAGATTCTTCAATGATACGCTTGGTAGACTCAGTCTGAAGAATAAAGTAGACAACAACATAATGATTTAAATTAAAATATATGCTTAAGGACGTCTAGATTTACACAATCATTTTGGCCTGCATGAAAACTGAGTCCCGACAAAAATTTGATTGAGAATTGAAAATTCACCCACCATGATACAAATCATATAAGCCATATCTTGAGTTATGATTGGTATAATTATGTGTCTTGTTTTTGTTCTAATCTTCTCAGTTGTATGGAAGTACTGAACTGGAGTGATGAACTCCTCTGCTATATGATAGTACTGACCTGGAGCTCTCATCAGCACATGATTAAATGGTCATCCTTTGTTACATGTGAGTATAAACCTGGAGATCTCACCATTTTGGTCTAAGTTGAGTCAATTCATCACAGAATGCAATATTGTGTTGAAAATCACCTGCACACTAATACACAGGCCTTGCTCATAAAATTTTTTTTCAAAATTCAAGAAATCCTGAGGTTGGGGGATGGGTTTTGCCAAATGATTGTGGGGTCCTATCATTCTAAAGTATCTAATCGAACCTTAACGAATCATCCGTTGTTGTTAAAAAATATTGGGCATGAGTTTATGTGGACAAACATATGAGCAATCATTACTGATCTGTTTGAGATTTCAAAATCATTCAAAGACAATGATTAGATTCAGTTATCGGTGTAATCCGATTGCTTTTTGATGTTTAAATTCATCTTTGTGGTAAAATATATCTTGAGGATGTGATCTCATGATCGATTCAGTTCTTGAGTAAAAAAATTAATAGATAAAAACAAAATGTTATAATAATTAATATAATAAAGAAATTAAAATAAATTTTCATTTTTGAATTTCTTTTAGGTCTTCCATATTATGCCCTTAGAATTTTATCATTTCTCATGCATTTCACAGAAGTTGCGTACAAACGAACACGGGTTCGCTTGTTTTTCACACACAAATAAACACAGGTTTATTTTGTTAAAATGAAATGATCTAATTAGAAATGTCGAGATTGTGTTTGAGAATGTGTTTTAGATTTTTGCTATAAGTGATGGCCGATCATCAGTTGAGCAGTGTACCTAATAAGAGAACCTGTTCCTCAAGTTTGCAGAAGATACCGAGCTAGGAATTCACCTCCTACATCTTCTGAAGCACTCAAGATTAGGGATTTTGGGAAAGCTGTTCCAATATCCTTGCAAAGCTTGCACTCGAAAATGAGGAGCATATAAATAAGGGCAGGTTATGAGATGAATAATCTTTCTCATCAGATTCCGAAAGCTTCAATTTCAAGATCATTCTATTTTTGACTTGTCGGTGCTAATTTCATTTGAAGACGTTAATAATCATAGACTAAAGGGGAGTATTGTTAGAGCTGTGCAAGATAGTCTATATTATCAACACAGTCAAAGTCAACAAAAGTCAACATCACGGTCAAAATGAATGAAAATGTCAAACCCGACACGTTCGAGACAAAGAACCGAGACGAGACGTTAAAGATTAAGATGGTTAGGAGTTTTATTTTAAAAATATATTTTGTGGGAACAAAATATATTTTATTTTGTTTTAGTCATTTTTATGTTTTATATGTAATTTTCATTAATTAGCCTAATTCTAGGGGGTTAAGTGAAATTAGTGAATACTAGTCTAGACTATAAATAAGTTATTTGTCATTAGTGTTGCTAATTGGTTGAATGACCAATTGATTGGGGTTTTACACTTTGTATAAATTATATGCAATCAATATTAGATCAAAGGGGTTTTTATAGTGATTATCATTGTTTGATCCATAATTATTCAAGTTATTTGATTCAAGTGTTCAACCTTGTTTAACAATTGGTATGAGAGCAATTTTGGATCAAATTCATTGAAGATTTGCACATTATTGAAGCTGTTTTTTCAGATTTTTAGAGAGAGAAAGTGGTGGTTTAGAGAGAGAAAGTAGATTTGATTGTCAAATTTCATCTCAAACACAATCAATTAATGAGAACTACAACAATCTACTACAAATTTGAAGATATAAAACATAAATTCCTGATTTACAACATATTTTATACAAGAAATTGAAAGAAAATTTAAATCTGAAGAAGTTTCTCTCACACAGACTAGTGTGTGTAATCTTGGTGTTCTTGAGCTTCAACATCTTCATCCGGTGAAACTAGATCTGATCTTGAATGAAAGTTCAAAGTTGTAAGATTCCAGCGAAACTACTCCGGCGAAAGTACTGTTTCATCCCTCGAAACTATTCCGGTGAAATTATCTTCTCTGAAGAAACTATCAACTTGAAAAATTAAAGATATTTCTGCAAAATTAAAACTATTTCTATGAAATTAAAAAAATTAAATAAATTCAAATATGTGAAATTATCATCACTCCAACAACAACAAACCCTAACCACAACCACAATCTCCACCGCCTCCTGATCAATCATTATCAATGAAGAACCTATACAACAACAACAAAAACTTGTAATGGTGTACCCATTTCTGGACCTTTGGTGCAACAAAGACAATTAACACATTTTAATGTAATTTGAGCAGCTTCTAATGCTTCTTTGATCAACCCAAGTCAAGGTTGTGAGTTGCTTCTTCGACTTTCTCGGAGCTGTTGCTTTGTTCGTATTCTTCACTTTCATTTGTTCTTTGCTTTCGTTCCACCGACGGTTGTTCTGTTTCCGTCGCCCCAGTTACCTCCACCAGCACCACGATCGTCCTTGTCGCCAGCACTAGTTCCTCCATCGCCATAGTTAGGGTTTTGCTAGTAGATCGAAAGTTGTCGGTGGCAGTGTCAAACTGAATGGTAGAAAATATGTAGTCGACCAATACCTGCGTGACCGAAACCATCTTTACAACCATCCCCACCGCAACCCTACTTGTCACCGGAGATCCACCGGAGTTCTTCCACAACCACCACTATTACACCATCTTTCTACTGCGTTATAATCTGCCTATTCAAAGAAACACCATAAGCTTCTCAGAATCTGATTGCTCAATAGAAGAAGTAGTCTGTGGAATCTGGTGTTTTGGGGGGATGTTGATTGAGAGAATATCATCAATAGGGAAAGAGCATATGGCCGAGGAGGATTTGGACGACGGAGGTAAGGAGAGGGGGACGGCAGAGTTAGGGGTGGGTCGGGCTCTCCGGTAAGGGTTGTGCCAGACTGTTGATCTCTATTTTGGCACCGTTAAGAAAGGAGAACAATGGTCAAACCTTGAAGGCTTTGGATTATAGCTTAACTGGGAAGTGTTTTGTGTGGTATGGTTTAGAAGTAGGGTTAGGGTTTATGTTTGGTTATGGGCTTTTCTTATTGAATTGGGTTGGATTAGAAAATTTTGGGGTTCTTAAAAGTTAATACTTAGATTAACAAATAACAATTTGATATATGGACTAATCTTAATTGGGTTGGATATATTTTAAAAAAAACATTGTTGTGGGCTCATTAAAAATCAAAAGAAAGAATTATTTTTCAATTTGTCCCGGGTTGATACTTGGGTTAACAAGTAACAGCTTGACCTCAGTTGCTAACATTGTATAGCGTGACATTTAAAATAATATTTTTCCCGGAGACGAATATTTAAATTTTTTTGGAAAATGTCATCTTTAAAAGAGTTTAAATCGAATAATCTCACAACGACATAAAGCCGGTTTGATTGTTTTGCAGGTACAAAAAAAAATTGTAAGATTTGATCGATTGATTCTTAAAGGTGGCAAATAATCTAAAGAAGCATGTTCCAGATCTCAGTAATCATAAATAGATTCAAAAGCTTCTTGACTCACTTCCGTCTGCATAGAATCATCAAGTTAAAATGCTGAAGCAAGAAAGAGGTTATGTCGACACAAAACTTATGGATATGATCAATAGGCTAAAATCTCTCGAGCTGGATATCCAAAGAAAAAAATTTTAGAAATATGTATTCCCACAACTAACAACCATGCTTAATAATGATCTTGTTTCTTTTGTAACAAGCATACTTGATTACAAACAAAAATGATTGAAAAGTTGAAGTTATTGAGAACTGATTCGAATTTAAAATTTGAATTCAGAGAAACTGTTGAAGAGAACTGTGAAGCTTTGAGAGTTGACAATAACAGTAAATTGAAGTTTGTAAGAACCAATGATGATAAGGTTGGGAAAGCTGATAATATAGAGAAAGAATATGAGGCTAACGAGATGCTGAAGGTCAAAGAAGAGGAACAACAAAAAATCACAAGGGTTTGTAACTCTGAGAAGAGCTTAGCTACAGAACCAACTATCATGGGGCTTCCTTATAAGACTATACATGATATTTGTTCTTCATCTTGCAAAATCTGGTTATTGGGAATTTATAACGCTAACAGATTATTATTGGAAAATGAAAAAGAATAAAAAAATCAATGAGGAATTAAAGAAAAATGAAGTTGCTTTTTCAAGGAAACTTAATGAAGTTTGGCAGAAAAATGATCTTTTAAGAAGAACCATTTTGGTGCGTAACGTTAAAATTAATATTTTGAGAGAAAGGATTGTTTTAGCTCAATTTGAAACAACAAAACTTCAAACGAAGCTTGATAAACGGCCCATTTCACACATGAAAAAGGGTGAGCTTATAGCTAAACAACAAGGAGCACCGGTAAAACATGGGATTGGAAATAATTTTGAAAGTGAAACTGTATTTAATTTAGTTCCACCCCTTGTACTTTATGTTATTCACCAATCCCCAGACCTCATTCAACAAATGATTTGATTGAAACTGCAGAAACTAATTGTTTAAATGCAGGTTTAAGCAATGTTAATTTTAAAAATGGTGAAGATGTGCATGATTCTCTTATAGGTTTTGGATTCCTCAGGTAGGGGTCACATAAGAAGATTAATGAAAATTCCACCTTTGATGCTCCAAAACTAATATTAGTTGGCTCTCCAACCTTCTTCCACAAATTCAAAACAACTAATATTCCTTCATTTGTTCCTGTCAAGTTTGTTAAAGAAGGAACAGTTGTCGAGTCATCAAGCAATCAGAATCCTATAATCGAAGCCGACACAATAGGAGATGTCAATCAAGATCCATTGGAGAAAGATTTGTGTATACGATATTTGATAAGCTCCGATGATGAATCAATCACAGAGGAGTGTGTTGCTTCCTTACAGATCAAGATATCTCCTCACATTGTGAAGTCTCATAAGCTTCCAAAAGCTGAATCAAGACCAATACGGATCTCTACTCCAACTGCAAAATAAGCTAGTCAACCAATGAAGTCTCATTCCCTATTCAGCACTGGAAACTTCAGAACAAGCAAAAATCTGCTGCAAACTCTAAGCAATCCTCCTCCCCTCCTACATCACATGGGTTAGTCAAGCATCAAAAGCCTTTAATGGCTTGTTTTGAGTGTGGAAAAGAAGGTCATGTGGTAAAAACGTATCCTCAAAGACTTGCTTCTAATGGTACATGCAAACCACATTGCTTCTCCGGATGTAAGTCTACAAACAATGTTCTAGACGATAAAGGCAACACGGGTTGCTTATCTGGTTCAAGAGGTAAAAAGCACACATCTTTGAACGGTTAGATTAAAAAATCTCAATCCAAACCTTTTCATGTGAAGCGGGTTTCACGTGATTCAAAGTTGAAAATGACCAAAGGTTCAAACTCAAATTCTTTTCCTTCCGGTCTTAAACAGAAAAGGATTTCCAAATGTAATTCATTCAAATCCAAATTTTTTAAACTGAAACAAATTTGGCAAATTAAAAATAAGGATACAGATATCCCCCATTATTTAAATGCTTATGTGCAAAAACAAGTTTCTTGTATTAATGAAAAAGGAACGTCCAGGACTACGATGGCCTGGGTTCCCCTTTCAAACTAATCTGTAAATGAGTGCACGAACAATTCCAGAGGACTGTTAGTAATCCGATTTACTAACAGAGATTGTTCCTAATGCAACTTGAGACGGAACAAACAGGTTACAGTCATGATATTTTATTCACAATCTAGATTTTTATCTACACAATCACCGTTCTCACTTCACAATCACTGAATATTTCTTGAGAAATCACTTCTTATATTCATATCAGTGTATTTTTGAAGATCTTCTTCGGTAAATTTTTATTTTTGTATAGTTTATATATATATATATATATATATATATATATATATATATATAAAGTAAAAAAAAGGTTTGCAAAAATAAAAATTTTGGGGGAGAGTATATCAAAATTAAATAAAAATATGAAAAGAGAACGGGAACTTGATTCGAGATGACTGGGAAATGATTGTATATCTTCTTGATATGTTTCTTCTTGCATGACTTGCATTTTATTATGAGAAATAATAGTATCTGATGCTGTGATCTGATTTACATCTTATTTTTAATTGAAAATAAATGAAAAACAAACAGATTGTCAGTATTCACCACAACATAGCCATAAGCATAAATATGATATAAGATAAACATAGATAATAACGTTGTATGTAATTCCCACAAGCCGGGAGCAAGTTACAAAGTGTAATGTTGTTTCAAACAGATACAACAGTTGTTTTCAAAATGACAAGTTTAGCCCGAAAATGCATCCTAGGGTCTCCACTAAAGCAACACACCTAGAACCTCAGCTACCATGATCACCTGAAAAGATATGCTCAAAATGGTCAACAAAATTGTTGGTGAGCTCGCAGGTTTAAAAGTAAATAAGTAATGATGTTGTATAAAGTTGTTGCAGAATACCGTGCATACAGTTATAAGAACGCAAAATCACATGACAAGAGCTTTACAACCAAACCTAATGACGTACACAAAGAATCTTGTCAGAATATATTCACCCAAGGCCCGTTCCTGGCTTTTGTTGGTACTAACTAGTATATCAACACGAGGGTGGGGGTGTCAACCCAGTAGTACTACCAATACCTATCCGTCGGTTCCCACAATGGAATTAAATGGTTGTAAGAATGAACCACAAAGCAGACTCAAGCATGTATCAGATAAGTGCCCACAAAATAGTAGCACGTTGATTCCATGTATGTAAATTGTATGTATATTGTACAACATAGAAAACGGGCGAGCATACATTTCCCCCATGTTTTAAATGCTTGTAAAGTAATATAAGCATAAAAGGGGCCATGAAACTCACATGTTAAGTGGTAAGTATGAATGATCAAGATTCCAAACAGTTGAATGCAATGATCGGTCAAACACCTATTAACAGTTATTGTTAACCATTAATGACGTGTATGAAGCGTATAGTAATTCTTGGTCGGTTCGGGTTGTATCGGTTCGATCGTGGGTAGCACACACACAAGCGGACACACGCATCAGATCTTATGTAGATCCAAGTACTAAGAGCAGTCGTCATTGCTTATGACATCGTTGTAAAGATCTCATTGTTATGAAAGATGGCACTTGTTAAGTATTTGTAGTTCCAAATGGGTTGTCGGTAATTGTAAAATGTTAGGTTGTTTTCAATTGAAATAGTATGTGCATGTTGATAGCGTTGACTTTAATCTTTGTGGTCAAGCAATGACACTTTTACTGATCTTACTTTATCATCATGAGACGTTCAAGAGGAAGTTCACACTCAACATCATCCGTCACACAACAGGACCAGACGCTCGTCTCAACGCTCCATTCGTACGAATCAACCTTCAATCGTACGAATCAGCTTCGTTCGTACGATTGAGTCTTCATTCGCATGATTGGCATTGAGTAGTACCACACAACACACATTCGCACAACCCAACCTCCATGCGCACGAATCAACCCTCAATCGTGCGAATTAGCTACTTTCGTGCGATTGAACCTTCATTCGTGCGATTTGACTCCAGTCGTGCGAAACACGCACAATCGCATACATTCAGTCGGTCACCTGACTCAATCGCACGCATTCATTCGTTCGCATGACTCATTCGCACACATACATACGATCGCACGACTAAGTCGCATGACCTCCCTAGTCGCACAACTCAGTCACCCAAATGACACAGTCGTATGACTCAGTCGCATGACTCACCCAGTCGCACGGCTCAGTCGCATGACAGACCCAGTCGCCTGAACTGCAGGTCCGCGACTGCAGAAGTGCAGAGCAGCCTTCGGCTGCTCCGAGCACGGGTTTTACACAACAAGGACTTCCAGAAACGCTCTACAAACATACACACAACATGAAACACAAGCAGAAAGACCTCACACGCACCCATACACCTCATGTGTTTGGGTTGAACCCGAACACCCGAAACCCTAGTTTGGACAACCGTGAATAAGCAAGAAAAGGGGCAACCAAGGTTGTCTACCTGCTAGAATAGAGTAGACTAGGCTGTAGATTGAGTCTAGACGACAAGAACAAGACCACGCGGGTTGGATTTGGTGCTAGAATGAAGAAGATGCAAAGAAGAAAGTGAAGGGGATGAAGAAGATGAAGATGAAATGAGATTAAGGGCTAGAATATGGGTTTTGTTGGGTTTGCAAGAACATAAAACGTAGTTTAACCATTTAAACTTTCAGAAAACGCAGCGGATGTGAGGATTATAACATGTTTATAATCTGTAAATTTCGTGTTCTAAATGTGGTTTTAAGATGAAAACAAAACCCAAAACAATAGGATCTTTAATATGTGAATGAACAAGCTATAAGCAAATGTAAAACAACATAAAATCACAGCTACATAGAGCTGTGATAACTACCTTTCAGCAGCAATATAATCGACCAAAATGGGCCTTTTGATGCTTCAAATCTTGGCCAAGGCTCCAAGGAAGAAACCCTCAAGCTTGTATACCCAAGCTCTTGCTAAACACCTTTCTTGTTAGGTAGAACACACCCAAAAAACTTCTAAAAACCCTTTCTTTGCTGCCTGGCCGAATGGAAGAGAGAGGAAGAAGAAGTATTTTTGCTTTCTATTGCATGTAATGTGAGAGGAGGAGAGAGTGGAGAGTTCAAGACAAGTTAATGTGTCTTGTTTCAAAGCAAGATTGGTCAAAAGGGATAGAGGAGGGGCGGCCGAAAATGGGGTTTTTAAAACCCTTTCCCTCTCAAAATTTTATCACACATTAAGTTGTCTTGTTAACTAGACATACAACCACTAAATAAATTGTATGTACAAGTTATATATATATATACATACTTATACAATTAACCATTTAATTTATAAGTTGTAAATCCTCATTATTATTTGGTGTCATCTAACTAATTTAAATAACACTTCAAATAATATTATTGAACAAAATATCCTAATAAGTTGTTCCCTCTCACACGCAACTTATTTAGAAAACCCATTTTCTAAATTGGTGTTAATATTTAATTGCATGATCATATCATGAACTAAATGTTTAATTAGTGTCTGCTAAGCTTGTTATTGGGTATAACCTGACTTGGATCATAACGTACTAACCACATCAATATCCTAAGTGTCTTGGGCACACAGAATCCTACAACCTCCACTTGCCCAAGATTCATAGAAGATTGATGCAAGCAGTAAATACCGCCTAACAACGGTTTACTACCCTTAATACGCATGACTTATAGCCATTCAATAACATCATCCCTTTCAAGTACCCTACTTGAAATGATTTAGGTGAATCAATCATCTATCCTTTTGTTACAGATGTCATGTTAAATCCAAGAACAGAGAATGATCATACCTTGTTGATTTAACTTAATAAGGCCTTAGACATCTAACTCTCAACGAATAAGAGGAACAAATTCCATCTTGACTACATACGTTTCTCACAAACACCTCGTGTCATGCCTGAACATACCCTTATGCACTGTCCACTATTTCAGGACAGTGAAGAATAAGCTCAAGGTATAACACTTGGTGAATATCAAAACCCAATATGTATCTCAGGTCTGAGGATACCAAATGATATTCACCATTACTCAAATTTATTTATGATCAATCAAAAGATTCCATGTAGTGAAATTTGAGATGCGGGTTAGTCCAATATTTGTATCCCACAAATATCTATGAACCTTGGTGGCAATCCATTGCCCTATATTCATCCTTATGAATATCAACCAATCCAAGTTCATAATAATCTTATTTTCATACTTGTTCCCACAAGTATGTACGACTACGGACATTTAGAGTAAACATTTTACTCATGGATAAAACATGCTAAATTGGAACATTAATTGAAACATTATAACCAAATAAATTTATTCAAATAATAATGAGTTCCATATATCCAAATACAAAATTTATAGATCAAATCCAATCACTAGAATATCGAAGTCCCATGGCACAAGTATGACCTTCATGCTTTGCCTTTTCAAGGAGCTTCATGAGAGGATCCGCAATGTTTTGATCTGTGTGAACTTTGCGAATACATATCTTTCCTTTTTCAACTTCATCTCGTATGTAGTTGAATCTCCGCTCAATATGCCTAGTCTTTTGATGAGCACGGGGTTCCTTGATTTGAGCAATCGCACCCTCGTTATCACAAAATATCTCTAGGGGGTCCTGAATGGAAGGGACAACCCCAAGATCGGCAATGAATTTCTTTAACCATCCAGCTTCTTGAGCTGCCAATGAGGCGGCGACGTATTCTGATTCTGTAGTTGATAGAGCCACCACATCCTGTTTGGAGCTTTTCCAAGAGACTGCTCCTCCATTCAGAATGAAAATATATCCCGATTGCGACCGAGAATCATCACGATCGGTTTGGAAACTCGCATCCGTGTAACCCTTTACAACGAGTTCCTCATCACCAGATCCATAGATTAAGAACATGTCTCTTGTCCTCCTTAGGTACTTAAGTATGTTCTTAACAGCCATCCAATGACTGCTTCCAGGATTTTGCTGGTAACGGCTTGTCATGCTTAGGGCGCATGACACGTCTGGTCGAGTGCATATCATCGCATACATGATGGATCCAATAGCAGATGCGTATGGGATTGCCTTCATTTTATCTTGCTCATCCTTTGAGCTAGGACATTGAGTCGTACTCAATATTGTTCCTCTTTGAATAGGTACGGTACCTTTCTTAGAGTTTTCCATCTTGAACCTTTTCAAGATCTTATCAATGTACGCACTTTGATTCAAACCAATCAACCGCCTTGATCTATTCCTATAGATCTTTATTCCTAGAATATAGGCGGCTTCACCAAGATCCTTAATGAAAAACAACTTCCAAGCCAGGTTTTTACACCTTCCAAGGTTGGAATGTCATTTCCAAATAGTAGTATGTCATCAACATACAATACTAGGAAAGTTATTGTGCTCCCACTAGCCTTCTTATACACACAAGCCTCATCAGCGTTTTTGATGAAGCCAAATTTCATTACTTCCTCATCAAAGTGGTGATTCCAGCTTCTCGATTCTTGTTTCAATCCATAGATTGATTTCTTTAACTTGCATACTTTATTAGGATGCTTTGGATCGACAAAACCTTCAGGCTGAACCATATAGACATCTTCCTCAAGATATCCATTTAAGAAAGCGGTTTTGACATCCATTTGCTAAATCTCATAATCATAATGAGCAGCTATGGCAACCAATATTCTTATAGACTTTAGCATCGCAACAGGTGAGAAGGTTCATCATAATCAACCCCTTGAGTTGAGTGAAACCCTTTGCTACAAGTCTAGCTTTATAAGTATCCAAGTTTCCATGCATATCGGTTTTCTTCTTGAAAACCCATTTGCTTCCAACTACTTTTGAGTTAAGAGGTGGAACAACCAAGTCCCATACTTGATTGTCATGCATGGATTGCATCTCAACGCTCATGGCTTCGAGCCATTTGTCACAATCCGAATTGGACACTGCATCATGATATGTGGTTGGTTCATCTGAATCTACCACATAGCATCCATCCATGAAAAATCCATATCTTTCAGGTGGATTACTAGTTCTACCACTTCTGCGAACGTTTTGTGTGTATTGATCAACCATTTGATCATCTTCAACATCCTCATGTTGAGTGCTAGTTACAACCAAACGTGCATCGGGTTGTGGTTCTTGATCTTCCTCAAGATCCACTGTTCTAGTGCTTGTTCCTTCCATAAGAAACTTTGCTTCTAAGAACTCACCCTTTCTGGCAACAAACACCTTTTGTTCCAGTGGGTCATAGAAATAATATCCCATAGAATCTCTAGGATATCCAACAAAGATGCACTTGGTGGATCTGACTTCTAACTTGTTTGGGGTGGGAGTCTTAACATAAGCCTCACAACCCCAGACCCTTAAGTATGATAGAGATGGAACCCTTCCATGCCATATCTCAAAAGGTGTCCTTTCCACCTTTTTGGTTGGGGCCATATTTAGAATATGGGCCGCGGAGAGCAGAGCGAAACCCCAAAATGATAGAGGTAATGTGCTTCTAGCCATCATAGATCGAACCATATCCAATAAGGTTCGATTCCTCCTCTCAGACACACCATTATGTTGTGGTGTTCCAGGTGGAGTGAGTTGTGACACAATCCCACAACTCCTAAGATGATCTTGAAAAACATCACTCAGGTATTCACCTCCTCTATCTGTACGGAGAACTTTAATTGACTTGTTAAGTTGATTTTCCACTTCATTCTTGAAGATTTTGAACATTTCAAAAGCTTCATCTTTGTGCCTAATAAGTACACATACCCATAGCGACTATAATCGTCGGTAAAGGTAATGAAGTATCTTTCACCATTCCTAGTCATTGGCTTAAAAGGACCACATACATCCGAATGTATGATTCCTAATAAATCTTTTGCCCTTTCATTAGTTCCACTAAAGGGTGCCTTAGTCATCTTTCCTTGTAAACAAGATTCACATACATCAAATGAATTATATTCATTTGTTTTTAAAAGACCATTCTTTTGAAGTGTTTGTATACGTTTCTTGTTTATATGACCAAGACGACAATGCCAAAGATAGGTATCACTCAAGTCCAACTTGAGTTTCTTGGTGTTAGTTTGGTACAATGAGCTATTTAGAGTATTTTCGTGAGCCAATTCATAAATACCATTAATGGGAATGGATTTAAAATAGAACATACCATTTAAAGAAACATGAATATTATTTTCAATAAAAGATAATACATATCCAAATTGTTTTAACAGGGCCACAGAGATAATATTCCTAGTCAAACTAGGAGCATACAAAACATTGTTCAAGATCACTTCCAAATCATTTGGAAGCTTCAAGATGTAGTCACCACGGGCTTCAACTTGAACTTTAGCCCCATTGCCCATGTAGAGGCTTGCATCCCCTTTCTTGAAGTCACTACTTCTTTTGAACCCCTGCAACAAATTGCAAATGTGAGTTCCACATCCGGTATCTAATACCCATGTGTTAGAGGATATCATGTTTAAATCAATATGGATCATGTAAATGTACCTGAGGTCTGCCCGGCATCCCTCTTTGCTTTCAACTCTTGGAGATAGACAGGACAATTCCTTGCCCAATGTCCAATCTCCCCACACTTGAAGCATGGGTCGTTAGTAGCAACCTTTTGCTTTTTCTGTTGTGGTTTGGGTGGCACCCTTGCCACCCCTTTCCCTTTTCCCAAAGCTGGTCCCTTGTCCTTGCCAACTTTTGCCTTTGGTGCGGGACGAGGCCTTTTATTGTTCCCACCTCATTGATGGTGAGAACGGGTAAAACCCTTTTACCCATGGCCGCCTCGGCAGTTTTGAGCATTGAGTGAAGCTCACCAATGCTTTTGTCCCAAGCATTCATGTTGTAGTTCAACACGAATGTATCGAACCTCTTGGTAAGGCCATTCAGGATCAAATCCGTGGCCAATTCCTTCAAGACGGGACAATTAAGCCTCTCGAGGCGGTCAATGTGACTTTTCATCTTAAGTACATAAGATGAAACAGATTGGTTGTCATCCATACGACATGCATGGAGTGCTCGAACCGTTTCGAAGCGCTCAACCCTTACTTGCTGTTGGAACGTTTCCTTCAGCTGGGTTATCATGTCGTAAGCTCCGTGGTGTTCATACTCCTTTTGGAGATCCGGAGTCATGCTCGCTAGCATGAGACAAGACACTTGGACGGAGTCCTCAGTGTACTTCAGCCAATCGTTGTAGGCCTCCTCATCATCCTCACTAGGTTGATCGGGAATAGGGTCGTCTAAAACATACGATCTTCTCTCTTGCTTGAGAACGATTCTCAAGTTTCGATACCAGTCGATAAAGTTGTTATGATTTAGACGTTCCTTTTGGAGGATCGCTCGTAGAGATTGGTTGGACGCGGATGAGTTATCGGAATTATCATTATGTGAGGCCATCTACAAAATTTAACAAAGTTTTATTTTAGTATTTTCGATATTGCCAATTTTAATAATTAATGCCTTTTAAGGCCATTTTTATATTAAAATCTAGAACCCAACATTACATTTAAATTATGGTTAGGTGACCTTTATCCCACGATTTAAATTAATAAGGTGGTCAACGATTGACGGTTGCAACCATTTGCAACTTCTAGATGTATGGGATCGACTTTTAAACATCATATGGAAGGTCGGCATGTTAATCCCATCAACACCATTTGGAAACCATATTTAGGTGATCCATTTAACATGGTTTGCAAATCAAGTTACCCTACTTGCACACACGTGTGAGTTTACCCACATAAGTGGTTAGGTGACCTTTATCCCACCAATGTGGTATGCCCACCTTAAATCATAAGTTCCCTCTAAATGGTTAGGTGACCTTTATCCCATTAAGAGTTTCCAAATGATTCAAGTGTTGTGCAAAAGGACGGTGTGGAACTTGTTAGTCAAAAGTAAAGAGATTTCATAATTCTAGTTTAGAAAACTCTATGTACTTGTATTTGCATGCTTTCAAATACAAGGTACCCTATGGTCCTTTGATTAAAACCAATTCTAATCTTTAAAACCATTAAATCAAATTAATAACCTTTTATTACAATTTAGTGATTAAGAACCATCATTTTAATAACTTGTTAAGTTGTTAATTAGTTTGTTATGCATGTCAAAATCAAACACTCAATCAAATAACAACATCCAAACAAGTCATAAGCATAAACAACCATAATGTGCATAACCTTAGCAACTATTGTGACCACACTTGTTTGCCATCACAAGTGTGGTCATTAGGTCTTTCCTAAGGGTTGAATACAACACAAAATAGGGGTCTTGTTGGACTCCCACTTGAACTTGCATCCATATGCTTCGAGTCCTTTTGTGTCTTCCATTGTGCTTCCATCCCGAGCATCTTCTTTTACAAAAAAATATATATCCTAATACATATTTCTAGTAAAAGGAAAAAGCTCCTAATCTATTATTACATCCCAATGAATAAATAGACAAGTACATTTTTAAACAAAGCACAAATGAATAATATTACAATCCCAAGAGAAAACAACCAAAACAAACATAGCAAGCATCCAAACAACACAAGGTCAAAGGCTAGGTTATGCACACTAACATACAATGATCATATCATCAAAAAAAATAGTGAAACCCCACTTAAAACCTTCAAATTTCAGCCAACATAAACTGAAATTTTGGTTTTAAATATTGTCCAAACAATCAACATATCAACATATATATCTTTCAAGGTTTAATCACAAGCATGTGTAATGTAACCTTGAAAGTTGGGGATTCATCCAAACAAACATAGCAGCCCAAAAAACAGCCTATAACAAGTCTATAAACATCCTTAAAACCAATTTTAAAGGACAAAACAAGCAAGTCATCCACATAACCGGCTCTTGATGCCATTGTTGGGTTTGCAAGAACATAAAACGTAGTTTAACCATTTAAACTTTCAGAAAACGCAGCGGATGTTGAGGATTATAACATGTTTATAATCTGTAAATTTCGTGTTCTAAATGTGGTTTTAAGATGAAAACAAAACCCAAAACAATAGGATCTTAATATGTGAATGAACAAGCTATAAGCAAATGTAAAACAACATAAAATCACAGCTACATAGAGCTGTGATAACTACCTTTCAGCAGCAATATAATCGACCAAAATGGGCCTTTTGATGCTTCAAATCTTGGCCAAGGCTCCAAGGAAGAAACCCTCAAGCTTGTATACCCAAAGCTCTTTGCTAAACACCTTTCTTGTTAGGTAGAACACACCCAAAAACACTTCTAAAAACCCTTTCTTTGCTGCCTGGCCGAATGGAAGAGAGAAGAAGAAGAAGTATTTTTGCTTTCTATTGCATGTAATGTGAGAGGAGGAGAGAGTGGAGAGTTCAAGACAAGTTAATGTGTCTTGTTTCTAAGCAAGATTGGTCAAAAGGGTATGAGGAGGGGGGGCCGAAAATGGGGTTTTAAAACCCTTCCCTCTCAAAATTTTATCACACATTAAGTTGTCTTGTTAACTAGACATACAACCACTAAATAAATTGTATGTACAAGCTATATATATATATATATATATATATATATATATATATACATACTTATACAATTAACCATTTAATTTATAAGTTGTAAATCCTCATTATTATTTGGTGTCATCTAACTAATTTAAATAACACTTCAAATAATATTATTGAACAAAATATCCTAATAAGTTGTTCCCTCTCACACGCAACTTATTTAGAAAACCCATTTTCTAAATTGGTGTTAATATTTAATTGCATGATCATATCATGAACTAAATGTTTAATTGGTGTCTGCTAAGTTTGTTATTGGGTATAACCCGACTTGGATCATAACGTACTAACCACATCAATATCCTAAGTGTCTTGGGCACACAGAATCCTACAGGTTTATATACCCAGCCCAAGTTTGCAAAATGGCAAGTTTAGTCCCTGCACTTAACCCCCGAGTTCCCCAAAATTTGCTTCAGTTGAAAACGACTTTAAAATGTTCGTTGTATTAAGGTTAAAAGCGTGTTTAATGGTAATTGATAGCTTAAAATGGTTTTATTAATGACAATGGTTATAATTAAAATGATACATTTGGTGATAATGGTGATGAAATTTATAAAAAGGGTTTATGCTTAGCACAAGTTCACGGAGGAAGTACAGGCACAAGGGTAATAAAGTAGACATGATTCCTTAAAGCAGTAGTTCATGAGGAAGAGGAAGAACAATTAAAATAATTCTATGCTTAATTATGTCGTTCGACGGACCTTAAGGTGACGGTTGTCACAATAATCACTTTCACACTAATGCACAGGCCTTGCCATATAAAGATCGTTACAAAATTCAAGAAATCCTGAGGTTGGGTGAGGGTTTTTGCCAAATGATTGTGGGGTCCTGGCATTCTAAAGCATTTAATCGAACCTTAACAAATCATCTACTGCTTGTTGAAAAATATAGGGCATGGGTTTAAGTGGACAAACATATCAGCAATCATTATTAATCTGTTTGAGAATTTCAAAATCATTGAAAGACTATGATTAGATTCAATTATCGGTGTGATCTTATTTCTTGTTGATGATTAATTTCATCTTTGTGCTAAAGTATATCTCGAGGATGTGATCTCATGATCGACTCAGTTCTCAAGTTTGTAGAAGATACTGAGCTAGGAATCCTCCCCCTACATGTTCTTAAGTACTCAAGATTAGAGATTTGGGAAAGATTTTCCAATATCTTTACAAAGGATGCACTCGAAAATGGGAAGCATATAAATAGGGGGAGCTTATGAGATGAATAATCTTTCTTATCATATTGAGAAAAATTCAAATTGAAGATCTTTCTATTGTTGACTTCTCGGTGCTGATTTCATTTGAAGACGTTGATAATGATAGACTAAGGGGTAGTATTGTTGGAGCTGTACAAGATTGTCTATATTATCAACACAGTCAAAGTCAACAAAAGTCAACGTCACGGTCAAAGTCAATGCAAAAGTCAAACCTGACACGTTCGACACAAAGAACCGAGATGAGACGTTAAAGATTAAGATGACTAGGATTTTTATTTTAAAAAACATAATTTGTGGGAACAAAAAATATTTTATTTTGTTTTAGTCATTTTTATGTTTTATATGTAATTTCCATTAATTAGCCTAAGTCTAGGGGGTTAAGTGCAACTAGTGAATATTAGTCTAGGCTATAAATAGGTTAACTGTCATTAGTGTTAGATAATGGTTGCATGACCAATTGATTGGGGGTTTTCACTTTGTACAAATTATTTGCAATCAATATAGATCAAAGGGGTTTTATTGTGTTTATCATTGTTTGATCCATAATTCTTCATGTTATTTCATTCATGTGTGTAACTTGGGCTTACAAAAGGAAATGAGCCGACTGTTGCAAAGTTTAAAAAGGGATTGAAGACTCAAAGACAACAAAAGAAGACGAAATTGATTAAATCTGATAATGAATCAAAAGAAAAGTAGTGCAAATGGTGTGACATGAAAAATCACAACACTGAAGACTAATACTTCAACAACAATTTTGTAACACCCCAAATTTTTATTAAAACGAAAGGAAAGGAAAAGTAAATAGAAAGAATAGATAATGAGCACAAGTGGAGGAAGATAAAGTGTACAAAGTACAAAACCTTTTTACTTTGAGGTTTAAAGGGGCATGGTCGCCCATTTCTTCTTCATCTTCTTCATTCGACTGAAACGAAGAAAGAAGAGAGAGAGCCCTGGTTCTAGAGAGAAAGAGGAAGAAGCAGCTGCAAAGGTAAGCCTTCTCTTATATGAGCTCGGTTTAGGCTGGGTTTCGAGTTCTTCACCGAAGTTCATGGTGTTTAGTGTTTGTTTTCGGGATTCAAGAGCTGGATCGAAGGTGGGTCTCGAACTGGAAGTGTGTTGCTCAAAGGCTGCTCAAGGTGAGTTTCTAGAACCCCTCTTTACTGATTTTAAACGTTTTTGGGGCTATTATCCATACTAAGTAAACATTTTGAAATTAACTACGGGTCTACAGTCTTGTGTTTGAAATGATGCATGTATGTATGATTTGGTGTTGCCTATGGATTAGTGTTGATGTTTAGCATGCTTAGATGCCCTTAGTATGTTAGATCTATGCTTGGGTAGTGTTAGGATGATAATCAGATGATGTTGGTAGCATAGAAAATATTTCAGAAGGTTCTGATGAACATGAACAATGGCCCATGCGCCCAGCAAATTGGCCAGACTCCTAAGTGTTGGCCATGCGCCCAGAGGAGGTCCATGCGCCTAAATAGTGGCCCATGCGTCGAGCATGTTGGCCATGCATCTAAGTGTTGGCCATGCGCCCAGAGGAGGTCCATGCGCCTAAAGAGTGGCCGATGCACCCAGCATATTGGCCAGACGCCTAAGTGTTGGCCATGCACCCAAGTGATGGCCATGCGCCTAAATAGTGCCCATGCACCAAAGTGTTGAAACGGCTAAGTGTTGGTGATGCGCCTAAACAGGTGCCATGTGCCTGCATAGTGGCAAAGCACCTGAATAGGGCAGAAGCGCCCAAATAGTGCCCATGCACCTAGACTGTTTTACACTTAGAAATTTAATGCCCATGCGCCTGGAAGGTCCCATGTGCCCAATTTGGACTTGAGGTTTTCTAAGTGGTTTTTAAAGGGTAATATGGGGAGATAGGCCTGGTTATGATGTGATGACTTATGTCTAATGTGTATATGATGATTCCTGCATGGTGATGGTGTATGTTTATGATTATGTGTTGTTAGGATCAGTGAACTATGTTTGATTGATTACAGAGTATAGCAGCGGAATTCTAAACAATGAATTAGCCAATTCACAAGAACGAAACGATATTCAATGAAGAACAAAGATGGTTATAGAGAGAGAATTTTGCAAAATATATTTCATTCAATATTCATTTCGTGGTAACAGAATGTCACACTTACAATTAGGTCGACACCTCTTATATATAAGAGATGTGACGTCTGCTGATGTCACTTGATAGTGACATCTAACAGAATATTACAACTGAAACACAACTACTGATGATGTCAAAACACTGACATCTCCTTACAAAAATGCTAAGTGTTATCAGTTGTTATAACTACTGAAAAACATAAAACTACTGAAACTACAACGACTGAAGAGCAAGCTCTTCAGTCATTTTACAAAACTACTGAAACTAAACATATAAAACTACTGATATCACAACTACTGAAGAAGTACTCTTCAGCTGTTGTGACAAACTACTGAAACTTCAGCACTTGGTCTTTAGACTTGAACTTCAGATGTTTCATCAGCTGATGACTTCAGTAGATATCATCAGCTGATGTCTTCGGTCTTTGTCTTCAGACTTTGTACATCAGTTGTTGATCTTGAGCACTTGTAAACTCTTCAGCTGTTGTACATCAGTACTTTGGTCTTCAGCTTCAACACTGTGTTCTTCAGCTATTCAGCTTCAGTACTTGTGTTTTCAGCTGTTCAGCTTCAGTACTTGTGTTCTTCAGCTGTTCAGCTTCAGTACTTGTGTTCTTCAACTGTTCAGCTTCAGTACTTGTGTTCTTCAGCTATTGTACTTCAGCACTTTAGTTCTTCAGCTGTTGAAGTCTTCAGCACTTGATCTTCAGCTGTTGAAGCCTTCAGTACTTGTCAAACTGCTGATGAAGCTTTCAGCAGTTGTTGTGATATCATGTGGGACTTAGAGGTTTTTTGATCTTGGCTCATTGGTTCTTTTGGTCCAACAAACTCCCCCTGAACCGATGCAGCCAAAACCTCTAATTATTTATTATCCGACTTATTGTTGGCAAAAAGGTTGGTCTTTTTCCTTCTTGATCAGTAGAGAAGATGACCCATAAGCTTCGGCCTGGGAAGAAGTCTCAGATATTTGTTTGGCAAGATATGAATGGGAACTCTGTTTTGGGGAACTGGACACAGAGTTGTTATCCCATTCATGAGAACTACTTCCGTGTATGAGCTGTAGGATCTCTGGTGTAGGCTTTGAGAAACATGATTTGTTCTTCCATGGTTAGGTTCTCGGCTTCACCATCAAATAATCCTTCTCGCCCATACAGCTCTGAGATGTACTTGGCCTGTTTGCCGTTTTTGAGCTCAACTGTTGTAATTTGTCTATATGCAAACTCATCAGGATGATTCCCTTCGAGTAGCAGACTGAGCTTATTCTGTTTGAAGTTCTCAAGCCTCTTGTAGACTAACCCCTTTTTGATAATTCTGTTCTCTAGCATCTTCTGGGGTGGTTGTTTAGTCTCGTAGGCCTTCTTGAAATCTTCGACAATCTCCCAGGGTGATACTACAAGGGCCACTGTGATCTCTTCATCTACGATCCTCTTGACTTGACCCTTGTATCTCGAAGGAATGTCTTTCTTTCTAATCCTGTGAGCCACCCTAGGATCAGGCCATACTCTCACCCTTTCCTTCAGATATTGAAATGTGTTGGCGAGAGTGTACAATCTCAGAGCTTCTTTCTTCATGCTGATAATTGATGAGGAGGCAGCATAGGTTTTGTCAATGCTTTTCAGCATTTCATCATCATGAAGCTTTTGCTGCTTCTCTTCTACTTTTACTCTCACAACATCCATCTGTGAGGTGGGAGTGATGGGCATAGGTTTGGCTTTCGCCAGTGTTAGGACTGCAGACAAAGGCATCCTATCTTCTTCCACATCATCCTCTTCTTCTTCTTCTTCTAGCCTCAACACCCTTCTCTTCTTCTTCTTAGGTGCATCATCGGCTATTGGTTTAGATGGTGAGGGAGTTGGTTTTGAGGGTTGTGATTGTGGTTGTTTGGATTTGGGCTTAAAGATTGGTTTGGAGATTTGAGGGGTAGGCTGTTTTTGAGTGGGTGGAAGGGAAGGTTGTTCCAGCATCTTTGTTGTGAGTTTAGCCTTTGTAAGTTTTGCCATTTCAAACCTTTTTCCAGCCCCGGCCTCATCAAGGGCTTCAATGATAATCCCCTTGTGGAATTGCTCAGACAGACATATTCTGGTGGCTATAGCCAGAATACTGTCTCTGGTCCATGCGCGAATCTCCATCAAAGATCTTCCTAAGTATTTGGCAATAAAACGGATCATGATCTCCAATCTCTCCTTTTCAAGTGCATCATACCCAGCCCATCGGGTTTGAATCTCCTCCACTTCCAACCTCCTGATTTCACTATCTAATATGGCTGTATCAAAACCTTGCCTGAAGAGTTGCTCAATGATTTTATCCATGGATCGGCTGTGTGTATCATCAGCATCTTTTACCAGCTCTTCCAAGGACTTTCTTCAGCAGTAGGTTGATCATCAGCACTTTTCTTTCGTGTATTGGTGATCAGTTGTTGCTTTTCTTTTTCCACCTCTTGGGCTTGCTCTTGGACCTTCTCTTCCTCTGTTCTTTTCCTCTTCTTTTCTTTCACTGCAGTACTCTCCCCCTTTTTGGATGCATTGGAGGTAGGGGTTTGTACCGCAGAAAGTGTCTTTTGCACAGCAGCATCAATCAATGGTTGTAAAGTTGAGGAAAGCCTCTCATCAATGGCTTTAGTCACAATGTCAGTGATTATGGGTGTGATGAGAGGGAGGGAATTTTGAAGGACAGCAACTATTTGTTCAGGAGGGTTCTGTTCCTGAGAAATAGTGCCAGAAGCAGAGGCAGGTGGCTGAGTTGGTGGGAGTGGCTCAGTGTTTGGGGAACCTTCAACTGAAGGTGCCATCTGTGGGTTGATGGAGGCAGATGGTCTTTCTCCTTGTGAGAGTTGGTCAAGTAGGTTTTGTAGCCTACTGACTTCCTCCTCAAGGATTGTGTTCTGGGCAAGAACATCGTAGAAAAAGCCCAGGTCATCATCAGCAGAAGCTGAATCACCTGACCTCCTGCTTGGAGCAGGATGTACATGCATGGGTGTAGACCAGTTGTAGCATGTGCCCCTTTGTCTTGGTACTGGGGACTTCCAGTCTCAGGACAATGTCCATCATCAGCTGTTGCCTCTAGTGAGGTCTTAGCAATGTTACCAGCCTCAGTCTGATCATGTGCTGATTCAGACGAGGTGGCAGCCTCTAGATATTCTAATCTCCCTATCTACACCAGGAGATAGAAGTGGTAAACCCCTATGCTGTGGGTTCTCAATTGCAATTTGGTCCTCCCCCTCAATGGTAGAGGTGTTCCCAGTAGTAAATGGTATGTGGGGAGGGGGTGAGGAGTGCAATTGAGTCAGCACTTGTGCAACAATCAATGTTGGGCTGTGGGGGGCGGTTGCATGGGATGAAGGGATAGAAGCAGTGTGCACCTGGGGAGGAAGGTGCTCTTCAATGGCCATCCCCTCAAGTGAGGAAGATCCCAGATGTGTGGGTACCCCTTGTGTGGATGCGGCAGGCTCCTGTTGAGAGGAATCCTGAGCGGCTATGGCTGGAAGAGTTCTTATATCCACTAGGGGGTTTGGACCAGTGGATATCTCCTGCGTTGTGTTGCAGGGGCATCCTCAGGGGACTTATTTCCCTGAGTAGCCGTTTTGGGTTTCTTTTTGGTGGGTTTGGTGGGGACTTTTGATTTGGAGGTGGTGGCTATGGGTTCCAGCTGCGTGGGTTTGCGCAGCTTGGCAGCCAATTGAGTGTATGGTCAGAGTTGTGCCGGGAGTATACTTCAGGCAGAACAGCCGTAGCAGGGACTCCCAGGCCAACAAGTCCCTCAGCTTGAAGCTGTGTTTGTAATGATGGCCATTATGAACCGTGGATATAATATCCAACGGTTAGCAGTTAGTTTTTGAGCCATATCCTTGAGCTCCGAAAATATTATTCCTGAAAAATTAACGGTTGTTGCTCAAGAATAGAATACATTACCTGCTGCCACTTTGTCGACATTTGATCCCAAGACGAAGTCTTAGGAGCCAAACATACATTACCATGTGAAAAATTAAGCGTTCAGCGTCATGGAAATGTTTCTTCATGATAGTGGAGGCACTAAGATTGCCCTGATATCCATGTTGGGCAAATGATAGATCAGTTGTGCCCTTGGATATCCAGCAGGAGAGAAATGGCATCATCCAAGTGTAGAATTGACAGATTATTTCGGGAGTGATGACCACTTCTTTGTTGTTGACGACCGACTGGAGAGATGGTGTGTTGTTCTCCCCAGTGGTAATGGTGACGTTCATCCAAAACTGTTGGAGGGATTCGGCATGTAGTATGGGATTGAGAAGAAATGCCGTTTGGTATTGTGACTGAACCATAAGATCGATTGCAGTATCGAACTTAGCCCAGACAGGCGATTTAGTAAGGTAGGCTACACAGTTGTGTCGCGGTTGATTTGCATGGACGCCATTAGAAGAGAAGTTTTGGAGAGGAATGTTAGGTTTAAGAAGATGAAGCTTTGAAGTATTAGGTCAGGGATATTTATAGGGTACGGTTAAGAAAACGACTGAAGGATGTGGTGTTAGTCATCAGTAGTTTTAAACGACTGTTGACATGGTATTATCTTTTCAGACGTTGAAAAAGCTGAAGTCGTGGTGTAGGCATCAGTAGTTAGAAAACTACTGAAAGCCGTGGTTTTGACTTCAGATGATGAAACAACTAAGGACTTGGTGTTGTCATGAGTAGTTGTGAAACTACTGAAGACAGTGGTTTTGTCATCAGTTGTTGTAAACAGCTGAAGACTTGGTATTAGTCATTAGTAGTTATAAAACTACTGAAGACATTGTTTTGCTTCAGTTGTTTAGAATGAAATAGCAGTTGTACAAACAACTGAAGAGAAAGTTCTCTTTAGTAGTTGTCGTCAATTCATAGCCTTTCAGCTGTTTCATACTGTCCTCAACACTTACTCAGCTGACTTTGCGTCTGTCTTTTCAGTAGTTTCATAGGACGTCAGTACTTATCTGTTTATACTGATTTCAGTAGTTTAACTACATCAGTAGTAGTTGTAACTACATCAGTAGTTGTAACTACATCAGTAGTTGTAACTACATGAGTAGTTGGAAAGATAAAGTACTTCAGTACTTGTGAGGCATTTAGCCGTCAGTAGTTATAAAACTACTGAAGGTAGAAGGACTCATCAGTACTATATGTGACATGGTTAGCAATGATCACCAGTAATTATTACTGAAATCATCAGTAGTTGTCACTTATTCTAGCTGCAGCATACCAAGCCTTAACACAAGGTTTTGGAAAGTAGAACTATCCAAAGGCTTAGTAAAAATATCTGCAAGCTCATCAGCACTAGGCACAAACTTAGGATCAATCAGACCTTTTTCAAAGCAATCCCGAATAAAATGATGTCTGATCTCTATAGTTTGGTCCTAGAGTGCTGGACTGGATTTTTGACAATACACAGAGCTAAAGCACTATCCATTAATAATGGAGTCTTAGTCTCTGTAATGCCATAATCCAGAAGTTGGTTCTGAAGCCAGAGTACCTGAGAGGTGCAACTTGCAGCAACAATGTACTCGGCCTTAGCAGTTGATGTAGCAACAGATGTTTGTTTCTTACTCTGCCAAGAAATCAAACAGTTGCCTAGGAATTGACAACCACCAGAAGTTGACTTTCTAGTTAACTTGCACCCTGCATAGTCACTATCTGAAAAAGCAACTAATTTGCAAGAGTGTCCAGTGGAATACCATAAACCCAGAGATTGTGTACCTTGCAAATATCTAAAGATTCTCTTGACTGCAATCAAATGAGACTCTTTAGGAGCAGCCTGAAATCTAGCACAAACACATGTAGCAAACATAATATCTGGTCTAGAAGCTGTTAAATACATCAAGGACCCAATCATACATTTGTAAAGCGTTTCATCAACAGCTTTACCTTTCTGATCAGCATCCAGTTGTGTGGTGTTGCACATGGGAGTAGAACAGGGCTTAAAGTTTTGTAAATCAAACTTATTCAAAAGATCTTTTGTATATTTTGACTGATGAATAAAGGTTCCATCAGCCTTTTGTTTGATTTGCAAGCCTAGAAAGAACTGTAATTCTCCCATTGCACTCATTTCAAACCTCTTTTTCATTAATGTTGTAAAATCATCACACAACTGGGGATCAGAGGATGCAAAAATGATATCATCAACATAAATCTGAACAAGTAGCTTATGCTGATCCACCTTCTTAATAAACAAAGTTTTATCAATGGAGCCTCTAGTGAAATTATTCTTAAGAAGAAAAGTAGAGAGTGTCTCATACCAGGCTCTAGGAGCTTGTTTCAACCCATAAAGAGCCTTATCAAGTTTATACACCCATTCAGGATGTTTGTTATCCTCAATCCTGGTGGTTGACACACATAAACTTCTTCCTTTATTTTACCATATAAAAATGCACTTTTGACATCTATTTGAAAAACTTTAAGATTGTGGAATGCAGCATAGGCTAAGAACAATCTGATTGCCTCTAGTCTGGCTACAGGGGCAAAGGTTTCATCATAGTCAATACCTTCTTCTTGTGAAAACCCCTGTACAACCAGTCTAGCCTTGTTCTTAACAATAAGCCCATTTTCATCAGTTTTATTCCTAAACACCCATTTAGTGCCTATTGCACACTTACCTGGGGAAGAGGAACAAGTTCCCACACTTGCTGTTTCTTGAACTGAAGTAGCTCAAGCTGTATAGCTTCAACCCATCCATTGTCTCTCAAAGAAACATGGTAGTTCTTTGGCTCTAGATGACTGATGAAGAGAGCATAGAAGCAGAAGTTAGACAATTGACTTCTTGTTGAAACACCAGCATTGATATCACCAATAATCTGAGACATGGGTGATTCTTCAGTTCTTGATAGACAATGTGATCTGTGCAAGTGTTTGTAGAACCTTCAGCAGCAGCAGATGTTGATGTAGACTCTTGAAACCAAGAATTAGATGGTAACTCAAACGATGTAGAGGAAACAGAGATCTCATCAGCATTTGTTGTGGATGGAACTGCTGAAGGTACAGGAACATCAAATTTAGCAGACACAGGCAGTTGGTCACTAAATTTGAATAGGTGAGTATTGATATTATCATCATCATCATCAATACCACCAGGTGGAGGACATGTTGCAGAAGATAATTTAGCCACATGATCTGCAACAGCTGGAAGTTGATAAGGAACATATTGCAGTATGTCCAAATCAAATAACTCCATAGGGTTTTGTGGAATCTTGTCCAAAGTAGATTCATTAAACTTCACATGCAGAGTCTCTTCAACTATCTTTGTTCGGCAGTTGAAGACTCTGTATGCCTTGCAAGTAGATGAATAACCAACAAAATACCCTGCATCCACCTTAGGATCAAATTTATGGAGTTGATCCTTTGTGTTGAGAATAAAACAGGGACACCCAAATGCTTTGAAAAATGAAATCAGAGGAGCCAAGTGATGGAGAACTTCATATGGAGTCTTCATCAACCTCTGATTTACTAAGACTCTATTCTGCACATAGCAAGCTGTGTTAACAGCTTCAGCCCAAAAGGTCAGTGGCAAACCAGAATCAGCCAGCATGGACCTTGCAGCTTCAATTAGGGTCCTGTTCTTTCTCTCCACTACTCCATTTTGTTCTGGAGTCCTTGGGATGCTAAACTGCCTTTTGATTCCCTTTGAGAGATAGAAGTCATCAAGTGTATGGTTCTGAATTCAGTTCCATTATCACTCCTGATACACTTGACTGGAAGGGAATACTGCTTCTCAATATACAACACAAAGTTAATAACCTTCTCAGCAACCTCATCCTTTGAATGTAGAAAGAAAGTCCATACAATCTGGAGTAATCATCCACAATTACCAGACAGTATTTCTTCATTGCCATGCTCATCACTCTCACAGGACCAAATAGATCCATATGCAGTAATTGCAAGCAGGCAGTGGACTTAGGCTCTTCAATAGGAGGGAATGAGACTTTGTGTTGTTTTCCTTTTAAACAGCAGTGCAGGTTTCATCACAGTGGAACTCCTTATTGGTAAGCCTCTAACTAAACTATTGTGGATAAGCTGATTCATGTTTTTGAAATTAACATGACCCAGCCTTCTGTGCTACAGTTTAGATTCTTGAAAAGAGGCTTTGGAAAATAGGCAAGGATTGCCTCTGAGATCTATTTTCTTGGAAAGATCTAAGGCATACACTCTCCTGTCCTGTTGGTTCTCAGGAGAGTGTGATCATCGAGCACCTTATCAATCAAATGCAGAACTTTGGATGACAGAATCCTACAGTTCTGACTGGTGAAAAGAGCAACATGGCCTTTATCACATATTTGACTGACACTCAAGAGATTGTACTTGAGATTTTCCACATGATTAACATCATCAAACTTGATTTCTCCATTGGAGACAAACCATTTCCAATGATGTAACCCCTAGCATCATTGTCAAAAGAAACAAACCCCTTCTTTCCTTGATAGTAGTCATGAAGAGAAATGGTTTCCAGTCATGTGCATAGATCCCCCACTGTCTACATACCAGATGCTACTTTGGCATGTTGGAAAACCCTGCAATAATAAACAATCAGTTAGTTTTGGAGACCCAAACCTTTTTGGTTTTGGGCCTGGTCTCATCAACAGATGGTAATTAACATTTTTTGAATCAACAGCCTGAGAGGAAGAAGATGGTGAAGAAGAGGAATCCTTTGGCTTGCATCTCCTTTTCTATGGTTTCAACATTGGAGCATCTAATGGTTGACTCTACCCAATAGATGTTGAACCATCATAACCAGCTGTGTCTGATTTTGTGATAAAGCTTTCAGCTCATCAGACACATTGCCAGTGGAGTTTGATAAGTTCCTATGTTGCACCTTCTTCTTCTGAGCACTCTCAGCTGTTACCTGTTTACCCCCTTCCTTTTTGGATTTCTTTGAGGACTTAAGGGTTACAGGATTTGATGTTGCTGAAACAAATGTGGTCTCAAACTCAGTTTTCATTTTTACCATTTTCTCTTTAATTTCTTCTTTATGTTTGAGTTTGGAACCTCTTTTGTACCAGCAATCATGTGTAAGATGATTGAACAAACCACACACTTCACATGGTTTCTTCTTCATCTTAGGTTGATCATCAACTAAAGAGGGTGAAGCAACTGAAGACTTGTTCTTCAGTGCTTTGGAAGCATTGTTTGCTATCTTGACTTCCTCTTTAGTAGCCTTCAAACTCTTTCTACTGACAGTTTTCTTCTTTTCAGTACTGACAGTAGTTGGAGTTTGAACTTCAGGTGTTAAACCCTGCTCTCTAGTCCTTTGAGGACTTTCAGAATTAACTCCTGAGTTGATCAACTCATTGTTCATGTGAGTGTCAGCAGTTGAACCATCAACATCAGCTGATAGGTTCTGAGAGGGCTTGATGCTGACTTCTACTTCTGATTGTGCTGTATTAGAAGGTAAATCACATGATGAGATGGATTGGTTATTACTCTCACCATCAGATTCTACCTCTGCTCTTGAAGTAAAATCTGTAGGTGGAGCAGTGTGATTGTAACCAATGCCAAACTTCACATTGGAAGCAGATTGCTTACTAAGAAGCATTTCAAAACCTTTGCATGATTGTACCCATCTATCACACTCTACCTGGGTAACTGCAAGGGTTTCTTTGAGATCTTTATACTTCTCTAGGAGTATCTCTTCCCTAGCCTTATCATCAGCTATTTGGCATTTAAGTTTGTAAATCTCATCATTCTTATCATTAACCACAGACTCAAATTCAGCTTTGCTTTTGGAAATTATTTGTTCTAGCTCAATGTTCTTGTTGATTAAAGCTACATTTGCTTCTCTAATAGATGCAAATGCTGCTATGCATGTTTCAGAACATAATTTGGCTTTTGCCTCAGAGGATACCTATGATACCTTTGATGTAGAGGCATTAGTGGATGAAGTATCAGCAGAATCTAAAGCCATAAGAGCTAGATTTCCAAAGGGACTTTCACCACCATGTTGACCAGTACCTGAGAACAGTTGTTCATGCCCAGACATGTCATCTGGTAAACTGCTCCAGTCAACAACTCCTGGGGTAAAGAAGCTGTGTTGTTGAGGTTGAGTTTGTTGATGAGATTGGGAAGGCTGTGGTTCAGGCAATGCTTGTGGTTGTTGTGCAATTGGAGCTTAAACAGGATTTGGTTGAGGCACATAATAGCAGGGATAAGGATATGACATTTACCCTGGGGAACAAAGTACGCAGGAGATCTAGGATGCGAATGATGACGAGAACCAGTAGGATGTTGCCCTCTGTTTTGTGGACTAGTACTAGGAAAAGTCACAAAGGGTGCAGAAGAGTTAGATCCAGTTGATCTACACTCTCTTGCAAAGTGTCCCAGCCTTTGGCATTTGTGACACCTCAACTTACTCTTATCAAAACCAACTTTGGTTTTGCCAGAGAGTCCAGGAAATTTCCTGCCAGTTCTCTTATAGAACTTCTGAGATCTGATATTAATCAATGCCATTTGGCTCAGAATATCCATCTCTTCCAGATCATCATCAACTATTCCTTTCAGATCATCCATGATGAAGCATAAATTATCACTATTACTGCCAGAATGACTCTCAATACCAACAAATGCATGATCAGAACTATTTGAAGAGAAATCAATATGCTCATCATAATTACTTTCAGATGAAGCATATTCTGACTCATGACCAACCAAGGCAGTATTCCCTGGTACAAAGTCATCAGTGAGCTTTCCTAATGACGACAGTTTCCTCTTCTGCTCTATCTCTCTTTCAAATGTAAGCAGTTTCCCATGAAGTTGGGTGAGAGATAGGCCATCCAGATTTGCACTGGAGTGTAGGACAATAGTGTATGTGTCCCATCTCTTAGGCAGTGATCTGAGGAATCTGTTGTTCATCTGGCTATTGGTGTATTCCTGTTTCACCATTTTCAGCTCAGAGATCAAGCAAGAAAAGCGCTCAAACTGTTGAGTCAGTGTCTCACTCTTTCTATGAGAGAATGTCTCATATTATTGGGCAAGGATTTCTCTATTGTTTGCTAAGACCTCATCTGTGCCACCGAATTGTTCTTCAGGGCATTCCAGAGATCATGAGCAGTTTCATGATGCGTAAGCCCAGAATAGATTTCATTAGCCAGTGCCATGGCCAGAATTCCATGGGCTTTAGCATCAATCTCAAATAGTTTCCGATCTCATCATAGTATTGTTCCTTCTTCTTCGGAACCATTTGATTGGTTTCCGGATTGTTCACCATAGGCTTATGTGGTCCATGTACCACAGATGTCCAACAACCTGAACTGTTAACAGACAGGTGATGAAGCATTCGTCGTTGCCATATGTTATACTCGGTCCTAACCAGCATCGGAGGCTTGGTTAAGGAACCGGTATTGTGAGGATCATTAGAAGGAGTAGTCATCTTAGATTCAATCAAATTCGTTTAAGCTAAAACAGATTTGGAACAAAACACAACAACCAATTGAACCAGAAGATCTCAAAATCAATGAACGAAAGCGACAGAAAATCAATAATCTATAACCAGTTCTTGCCAATACGCTAATTCAATCAAACACAGAAATCAATTAGCAGTTTCAATGATCAATTGTTAGATCGATCAATGATTAACCCGCTCTGATACCACTTGTTAGGATCAGTGAACTATGTTTGATTGATTACAGAGTATAGCAGCGGAATTCTAAACAATGAATTAGCCAATTCACAAGAACGAAACGATATTCGATGAAGAACAAAGACGGTTATAGAGAGAGAATTCTACAAAATATATTTCATTCAATATTCGCTTTCGTGGTAACAGAATGTCACACTTACAATTAGGTCGACACCTCTTATATATAAGAGATGTGACGTCTGCTGATGTCACTTGATAGTGACATCTAACAGAATTATTACAACTGAAACACAACTACTGAAGATGTCAAAACAGCTGACATCTCCTTACAAAAATGCTAAGTGTTATGAGTTGTTATAACTACTGAAAAACATAAAACTACTGAAACTACAACGACTGAAGAACAAGCTCTTCAGTCGTTTTACAAAACAACTGAAACTAAAAATATAAAACTACTGATATCACAACTACTGAAGAAGTACTCTTCAGCTGTTGTGACAAACTACTGAAACTTCAGCACTTGGTCTTCAGACTTGAACTTCAGATGCTTCATCAGCTGATGACTTCAGTAGATATCATCAGCTGATGTCTTCGGTCTTTGTCTTCAGACTTTGTACATCAGTTGTTGATCTTCAGCACTTGTAAACTCTTCAGCTGTTGTACATCAGTACTTTGGTCTTCAGCTTCAGCACTTGTGTTCTTCAGCTTTTCAGCTTCAGTACTTGTGTTCTTCAGCTGTTCAGCTTCAGTACTTGTGTTCTTCAGCTATTCAGCTTCAGTACTTGTGTTCTTCAGCTGTTCAGCTGCAGTACTTGTGTTCTTTAGCTGTTGTACTTCAGCACTTTAGTTCTTCAGCTGTTGAAGTCTTCAGCACTTGATCTTCAGCTGTTGAAGCCTTCAGTACTTGTCAAACTGCTGATGAAGCTTTCAGCAGTTGTTGTGATATCATGTGGGACTTAGAGGTTTTCTGATCTTGGCTCATTGGTTCTTTTGGTCCAACATGTGTAGGTTCCTTATTATGTAGGTATGTCTTGCCTTGGCTTTGTGTTGAACATTAATGAATGTAATGAAAGTATTATTTAACTTTAAGTGGAAGTTAATGAAAAGAGGAACGTAATGAATGAGAACGTGAGAGGCTTGAAAGCGAAGTATAGTAAAGTGCATGGCTCTAAATGCCTTAAGCTCAACTGCGTGAGGCTCAGCTAATCCTAATGTGTGCACGCAAGGGTTCCGGTCTTTGTGACTGACCTTTATTGCAGTTACCCGTTTCGATGGGGGTGTGGTTACCCATTTTGATGGGGGTGTAGTTACCCATAATGTTGGGGGTGAAATATATGATGGTTACCCGAGTTACGTATAACTTTGGGCGTGTGTCATGAAGCCAAGCAGATGTATGAGGTGAGCAACCCTGTTGTTGCAACGGACTCGAATAGCATGCTATCCTTGAAATTGGCAATTGGGGTGAGCAACCCTATGGTTGTAACAGACTCGGATAGCGTGCTATCATAAAGTTGCCATGAGGTAAGCAATCTTGTTGTTGCGACAGACTCGGATAGTGTGCAATCATTTAGATTTCCTATGAGGTGAGCGACTGTGTGTCACAACAGACTAGACAAAGGTCTTTGTCAATGAGACGAGATAATAAGGTGAGGGACCTAGTGTTGCAACAGACTCGGATAGAGTTCAATCCCTGTGATTGACTCATATGGGATCTTTGTCGCATATCCCGGTGTTGTGTTAGTCTTCGGACGTGAGTCGGGGGTTTGTGTACAGGCCCCGGCATAGCATCAGCTTTCGAGCATGAGTCGGGGATATTGCATGAGACAAGGATCACTTAATAAAGTGTAATGATCGAAAGATAATGATGGAAAGAACGAATGTATGAAATGAATGTTAATGAATTATCATAGTAATGTACGATACAAACCCTTGTCATTCGACCTTAGTAATCGTGGTTGAGTGCCATGAAGAGGGTAAAGTCTGACCAGATCGAGAGAGAGAAGTGAAAGATAATGGGATGCATTGAATGAATGGATGTTAATGAACATAATGATGAAGATAATAATGATATTATTTGTATGTACGTATGATGTATGAACACAAACGATTGTAAAGTGTAGTATGTTTTGAAATAAAGTAAATAATGGTTTTGATGAAAGTAAAGTATTTTATTATAAAAACTAGAACTCACTTAGCGTCGCTGACTTTTGTATGCATGATAGTTGGCAGGTATTTGTAGATGCTGAGGAGTTGCAGGCATGGATGCATAAGCTACTGGGAGCATTTTGAGGCTGGCATCCGTATTTTGTCATGTCTTTCTATTTTGAGATGAAAACAAATGTTGTAAATGAATGAAATGACATGTTTTTAGATATTAATTAAAGTTTTAAATTCCGTTGCAAAATAAGTTTACGTTTTATAATGTTTTAAGTGCAATAATGACCAACTTTGAGGTGCCCAGGAACGGGGCCTTACAAGTTGGTAGCAGAGCCAAAGTTTAAGCGAAATAGGCAAATTTTCAAAATAAACCTTAACTTAATCTAAGAATGGGACTAAAAGGAAAGGTTGCCAGTCCTAGTACCTACGTGCCTGCAAGTAAAGTTTTTATGTAAACGTTTAAAGTAAGTTAACATTAATTGGTATTATATGTGGCTAGTGTGCTTTTGTGTAGATTTAGATACTGATGTAGTCAGGATAGGAAATGCATAGGGTATGAAGAGTAAAGTAAGTGACTAATCACAACTGGCCATTGTAATTAGGGACTTACTATACTTGACATAAACTGAGTTATTACCTTGAATGAATATGTTGGTGTCTGAATCTTATAGTGTGCTAGAGGATGGCTGGACAGAAATCTTCCAAGCTCCTAGAGGCAGAGGCCATTCACGTGTAACTAGGAGGAGTGCTAAGGCTCCTGAGACCACCCATGAGAACCCTGAGGTTCATGGCCGGAGCAAAGGGAATGAGAATGCTAGTTTGAATGCCTCAGCTAGGGAGCCGATTGCTGACGAAGTACACCAGGTCATGCAGACAGTCTTACCCTCTGTAGTGACCCAAGTGATTAAAGTTGTTAGAGAACGCGGAAGGAAGGAGAGGAATAGGTCCTCGGGAAGGGGAAAACAACCGGAGGCCGAGATGGTTATCCCTACAAATGAGGAAGAGGAGGAAGAAGAGCATGTGCCTGAGACAACACGAGGCTGTAATTATGGGGCATTCCAAAGGAGCAAGCCCCTACCTTTGATGGTAATGGCACTACCACTGCTGCTCACCGATGGGTGAGGGAGATGGAGGCTGTCCTTGAGATCAGCGAGTGCCAAGAGGACCAGAAGGTGAAGTTTGCCACTCACTCTTTTGTGGACTCAGCTTTGTGTTGGTGGGACAATATTGTCAAGGTTGAGGGAAGCAGGGCTATCGGAAGGATAAGATGGTCACAGTTGAAAAGCTTAGTGATTGAGGAGTTCTGTCCTCACTGGGAGATGAATAAAGTTGAGAGGGAGTTCCTGCAGCTGGAGGCGGGAACGATGACACATGATCAATATACCACTAAATTCAACGAGATGCCACGACTGGTGCTGGATCAGGTGACACCTCTTTCGCGAAAGATCAAGAGGTATATTCAGGGCTTGCCGGTGGACATCCCTAGGCACATGATCGCTGCCCGACTGAGCACGTTTAAGTCCGCAGTTGATTTGGCGAGGAGATTGTATGATGAAAGATCTGTGATGGTGACTGAAGGTAGCAAGAAAGGAAAAGGTGATGAAGATTGGAACGTGAAGCGATTGGGAAGTAGCGTAGCTGCTCTAGGTGATAAAGGTGCATAAGTGGATGATCAGCGTGTGCTCATAACTGATGCGGAGTCGAAAAGGTGTGACAAATGTGGACACAAGCACCCCGAGGAATGTAGATTGGGGAGCAATGTCTATTTCCGTTGTGGAAGAACTGGACATGTAGCGAAGAACTGTAGTATGGGGAGGTGCTATTCTTGTGGTTAGGAAGGTCACATGAGCAGAGACTGTAAGAAGTCGCGGGCAGGAAGCTCCAGTACGAGGAAGGAGAACAGAGGATGAAGGCTAGAGCCTTTGCTATGATCGGGAGGAGGCTAGATCAGACTCCGAGGTAACTTGAGGTGCATTTTTAGTAATTTAGTTTTATGCATCTATACTTTAAATGTGGCGCTAGTAGTAGTTTTGTTGCTACTATTTTCTGTGATGTTGCCCCTTAGGAGTAGGAAGATTGATGAACTCTTTGATGTAAGCATTTCTATTAGTAAGTCCACCAGGTTACCTAATGCCCTAGAGGATTGCACGATAGAATTGAGAGAGAGCGCTTGTTCCTGCTAGACTATTCAAGATAGGCGTAGGTGGATAGATGTACATCTCCGGGTGAGTTGATTAGTAATCTACGACTCGAACCCTAGGTGTTGCAAGCAGATGGATTGATTAACCGTGCACAACCAGAGTTCGGTGACGACCTACGACAATGAATTATGATGAAGTCTTTGACCAGAAAAGCGGATTTGCTTGATATGGAATCAAGTAAAGCTAATACTAATGTATAAGAGGGTCATTTCCAGTTGTTGCTCATGTAGGAGAATTGACACATCAACTGGAGCTACCCGATGAGTTAAGTGGAATTCATCAGATGTTCCATGCATCTCATCTAAGAAAGAGCTCAACCGATGAGGATATGATCATGCCACTAGAGAACACTAAGCTGGACAAAGTATCCAACCACGAGAAGCAACTGGTGGCCATTATTAATAAGAAGAAGAGAATTGGCTAAAGAGGATGATGGTTTCACTTGTGCGAGTGCAGTGAAGCCGAAAGGTATCTAAGTTTAAGTGCAGGATCAAAGAAGAGGTGAGACCGTAACTATTCGAGAAGCGACAGGTTTTGGGGACGAAACCTCTTTAAGGGGGTAGACTTGTAACACCCCAATTTTTTATTAAAACAAAAGGAAAGGAAAAGTAAATAGAAAGAATAGATAATGAGCACAAGTGGAGGGGAATAAAGTGTACAAAGTACAAAACCTTTTTACTTTGAGGTTTAAAGGGGCATGGTCGCCCATTTCTTCTTCATCTTCTTCATTCAGCTCAAAGGAAGAAAGAAGAGAGAGTGCCCCGGTTCTAGAGAGAGAAAGAGGAAGAAGCAGCTGTGAAGGTAAGCATTCTCTTATATGAGCTCGGTTTCAGCTGGGTTTTGAGTTCTTCACTAAAGTTCTTGGTGTTTAGTGTTTGTTTTCGGGATTCAAGAGTTGAATCGAAGGTGGGTCTCGAACTGGAAGTGTGTTGCTCAAACGCCGCTCAAGGTGAGTTTCTAGAACCCCTCTTTACTGATTTTCAACGTTTTTGGGGCTATTATGCATACTATGTAAACATTTTGAAAGTAACCATGGGTCTACAACCTTGTGTTCGAAATGATGTATGTATGTATGATTTGGTATTGCTCATGGGTTAGTGTTGATGTTTAGCATGCTTAGATGCCCTTATTATGTTAGATCTATGCTTGGGTAGTGTTAGGATGATAATCTGGTGATGTTGGTAGCATAGAAAATATTTCAGAGGGTTCTGATGAACATGAACAGTGGCCCATGCACCCAACATATTGGCCAGACACCTAAGTGTTGGCCATGCGCCCAGTGGAGGTCCATGCTCCTAAACAGTGGCCCATGCGCCGAGCATGTTAGCCATGCATCTAAGTGTTGGTCATGTGCCCAGAGGAGGTCCTTACGCCTAAAAAGTGGCCCATGCGCCCAACTTATTGGCCAGAAGCCTAAATGTTGGCCATGCGCCCAAGTCTTGACCATGCGCCTAAATAGTGCCCATGCGCCAAAGTTTTGAAACGTCTAACTGTTGGTGATGCGCTTGAATAGGTGCCATGCACCTGCATAGTGGCAAAGCACCTGAATTGGGCAGAAGCGCCGAAATAGTTCCCATGCGCCCAGACTGTTTTACACTTAGAAATTCTATGCCTATGCGCCTCGAAGGTCCCATGCATCCAATTTGGACTTGAGGTTTTCTAAGTGGTTTTTAAAGGGTAATCTGGGGAGATAGGCCTGGTTATGATGTTATGGCTTATGTCTGATGTGTGTATGATGATGCCCGCATGGTGATGGCGTATGTTTATGATAATGTGTAGGTTCCTTATTATGTATGTATGTATGTCTTCCCTTGGATTTGCGTTGAACGTTAACGAATGTAATGAAAGTACTATGTAACGTGAAGTTGAAGTTAATGAAAAGAGGAACATAATGAATGAGAACTTGAGAGGCTTGAAAGCAAAGTATAGTGAAGTGCACGGCTCTAAATGCCTTAAGCTCAACCGCGTGAGGTTCAGCTAATCCTAAAGTGTGCACGCAAGGGTTCAGCTAATCCTATAGTGAAGTGCACGGCTCTAAATACCTTCAGTATAGTTACCCATTTCGATGGGGGTGTGGTTACCCTTTTCGATGGGGGTGTAGTTACCCATAATGTTGGGGATGTAATATATGTTGGTTACCCGAGTTAGGTAAAACTTCGGGGGTGTGGCATGAAGCCAAGGATATGTATGAGGTGAGCAACCCTGTTGTTGCAACATACTCGGATAGTGTGCTATCCTTGTAATTGGCAATTGGGGTGAACAACCATATGGTTGCAATAGACTCGGATAGCGTGCTATCATGAAGTTGTCATTAGGTGAGTAACCCTGTTGTTGCAACATACTCGGATAGCGTGCAATCGTTGAGATTGCCTATGAGGTGAGCCACTCTGTGTCGTAACCGGCTCGACGGAGGTCTTTGTGCATGAGACGAGATAATGAGGTGAGCGACCTGGTGTTGCAACAGACTCGGATAGAGTTCAATCCATGTGATTGGCTCATATGGGATCTTTGTCGCGTATCCCGGTGTTGTGTTAGTCTTCGGACGTGAGTCAGGGGTTTGTGTATAAGCCCCGGCATAGCATCAGCTTTCGAGCGTGAGTGGGGCATATAGCATGAGACAAGGTTCGTGTTATAAAGAGTAATGAACGAAAGATAATAATGGAAAGAACGGACATATAAAGTAAACGTTAATGCATTATCATAGTAGTGTACGATACAGTCCCTTGTTATTCGACCTTGGTAATCGTGGCTCAGTGCCACGAAGAGGGTAAAGTCTGAGCAGATCGAGAGAGAGAAGTGAAAGATAATGGGATGCGTTGAATGAATGGAAGTTAATGAACGTAATGATAAAGATAATAATGATATTATCTATATTTGTGTATGATGTATGAACACAAACGATTGTAAAGTATAGTATGTTTTGAAATAAAGTAAAGAGCGGTTTTGATGAAAGTAAAGTATTTTATTATAAAAACTAGAACTCACTCAGCGTCGCTGACTTTTGTATGCATGATAGTTGGTAGGTATTTGTAGATGCTAAGGAGTTGCAGGCGTGGATGCACAAGCTACTCGGAGCATTTTGAGGTTGGTATCCGTATTTTGACATGTGTTTGTATTTTGAGATGAAAACAAATGTTGTAAATGAATGAAATGACATTTTTTTAGATATTAATGAAAATTTTAAATTCCGTTGCAAAATAAATGTACGTTTTATAATGTTTTAAGTGCAATAAATGACCAACTGTGAGGTGCCCGGGAATGGGGCCTTACAAATTGCTCTATTTGCAATATGAACAATCACATGACTTCAGACTGTTACTTGAGTAAACACTATACTATTTGTAACAAAAATAACCATTCAACTCAGGAACGCTATTTTAACAAAAAGAACAACACAAAGAGCACAAAGAAGAAACAACGAAGGATGAATCAAAATCTCTGCCTAGTGACAATAAAAAAGATTCAAGATTAAAGAAACAAAAATAAAAGTAAAAGAGAAATCATTAGTGAACCTTTGAAGAAAAGACAACCTCAATAGAATTCAAACACACCTCAACAATCAAACACACCTCACAAAAAGGTGGATTTGAACAATAAGAAGTCAAATGTTAATGATACTTTATTTGATAATTTTGGAAAAAAACTCATGTTTCATAACCATAATCAAAAGATGATGAAACTTGTAACAATCAAGGATCATCATCAAAGTCAAAACAGCAAACAAAGAAAGAAGAGATACTTGAGGAAGAGATTGAAAAACAAGAACAAAATTTCACAAGTTCATCATCAACAAAATCATACTTTTTCACAAACAATACACAATGAATCAATTCAATATAAAAATAATACTGAAACTTAAAGATTCATTCATGAGCGAGTTACAGTTTTAGACACCACTGGAACACCCAAGATCATTAAATGTTGGAGTTGTACAAGATATTCTATATTATCAATACAGTCGAAGTCAACAAAAGTCAACGTCACAGTCAAAGTCAACACTAATGTCAAACCCGATATGTTCAAGACGAAGAAGCAATACGAGACGTTGAACATTTAGATGACTAGGAGTTCTATTGTAATGAATATATTTTGTGTGAACAAAATATTTTTTTATCTTGTTTTAATCATTTTTATGATTTATATGTAATTTTCATTAATTAGCCTAATTCTAGGGGGTTAACTGAAATTATTGAATACTAGTCTAGACTATAAATAAGTTATTTGTGATAAGTGTTGCTAAATGGATGAATGACCAATTGATTGGAGTTTTACACTTTCTATAAATTATATGCAATCAATATTAGATCAAAGGGGTTTTTATAGTGATTATCATTGTTTGATCCATAATTATTCAAATTATTTGATTCAAGTGTTCAACCTGGGTTAACAATTTGGTATCAGAGCAATTCTAGATCAAATTCATTGAAGATTTGCAGATTATTGAAGCTGTTTTTTCAGATTTTTAGAGAGGGAAAGTGGGGGTTTACAGAGAGAAAGTAGATTTGATTTTCAAATTTCATCTCAAACACAATCAATTCATTAGAACTACAACAATCTACTACAAATTTGAAGATATACAACATAAATTCCTGATTTACAACATATTTTATACAAGAAATTGAAAGAAAATTCAAAACTGAAGAAGTTTCTCACACAGACTAGTGTGTGTTCTTGGTGTTCTTGAGATTCAACATCTTCATCCGGTGAAACTAGATCTGATCTTGAACAAAAGTTCAAAGTTATTGGCAAAATTATAGTTTTGTCCGGTGAAATTCCGGCGAAACTGCAAACTTCGGTAAAATTGTAAGATTCTAGCGAAACTACTCTGGCGAAAGTATAGTTTCATCCCTCGAAACTATTCTAGCAAAATTATCTTCTCCGAAGAAACTATCAACTTGAAAAATTAAAGATATTTCTGCGAAATTAAAACTATTTATGTGAAATTAAAAAAAATTTAATAAATTCAAATTTGTGAAATTATCATCACTCCAACAACAACAAACCCTAACCACAACCACAATCTCCACCGCCTCCTGATCGATCATTATCAATGAAGAACCTATACAACAACAATATAATTTTGTAATGGTGTACCCATTTCTGGACCTTTGGTGCAAGAAAGACAATTAACACATTTTAATGTAATTTGAGCAGCTTCTAATGCTTCTTTGATCAAGTCAAGTCAAGGTTGTGAGCTGCTTCTTCGACTTTCTCGGAGCTGCTGCTTTGTTCGTATTCTTCACTTTCATTTGTTCTTTGCTTTCGTTTCCACCAACGGTTGTTCTGTTGCCGTAGCCCCATTACCTCCACTAGCGCCGTGACCGTCCTTGTCGCCAGCACTAGTTCCTCCATCGCCATAGTTAGGGTTTTGCTTGTAGAGCGAAAGTTGTCGGTGGCAGTGTCAAACTGAACGGTAGAAAATATGTAGTCGACCAATACCTTCGTGACCGAAACCATCTTTACAACCATCCCCACCACAACCCTACTTGTCACCGGAGATCCACCGGAGTTCTTCCACAACCACCACTGTTATACCATCTTTCTGCTGCGTTATAATCGGCCTATTCGAAGAAACACCTTAAGCTTCTCAAATCTGATTGCTCATTAGAAGAAGAAGTGTGTGGAATCTGGTGTTTTGGGGGGATGTCGATTGAGAGAATGTCGTCAATTGGGAAAGAGCATATGACCGAGGAGAATTTGGACGACGGAGGTAAGGAGAGGGGGACGGCGGAGTTAGGGGTGGGTCGGGCTCTCCGGTAAGGGTTCTGCCAGACTGTTGATCTCAATTTTGGTACTGTTGAGAAAGGAGAATAATGGTCAAAACTTGAAGGAGTTTGATTATAGCTTAACCGGGAAGTGTTTTGTCTGGTATGGTTTAGAATTAGGGTTAGGGTTTATGTTTGGTTATGGGCTTTTCTTATTGAATTTGGTTGGATTAGAAAATTTTGGGCTTGCTAAAAGTTAATACTTAGGTTAACAAATAACAATTTGATATATGGACTAATCATAATTTGGTTGGATATATTTTAAAAAAACATTGTTGTGGGCTCATTAAAAATCAAAAGAAAGAATTATTTTTCAATTTTTCCCGGGTTGATACTGGGTTAACAAATAACAGCTTGACCTCAGTTGCTAAGATTGTATAGTGTGCCATTTAAAAATAATATTTTTCCCGGAGAAGAATTATTTAAAATTTTTTGGAAAATGTCATCTTCAAAAGATTTTAAATCAGATAATCTCACAATGACATAAAGCCGGTTAGATTGTTTTGCAGGTACAAAAATTAAAAATTCTAAGATTTGACTGATTGATTCTTAAAGGTGGCAAATAATCTAAAGAAGCATGTTCCAGATCTCAGTAATCATAAATAGATTCAAAAGCTTCTTGACTCACTTCCGTCTGCATAGAATCATCAAGTTAAAATGCTGAAGCAAGAAAGAGGTTATGTCGACACAAAACTTATGGATATGATTAATAGGCTAAAATCTTTCGAGCGGGATATCCATTGAAAAAATTTCAGCAATATGTGTTCCCACATCAAACCAACAGGCTTAATACTAATCTTGTTTCTTTTGTAGCAAGCATACTTGATTACAAAAACATAAATGATTGAAAATTTAAAGTTATTGAGAACTGATTCGAATTTAAAATTTGAATTAAGAGAAATTGTTAGATGTGAAGCTTTGAGAGTTGACAATAACAGTAAACCAAAGTTTGTAAGAACGGATGATGATAAGGCTAACGAGAAGCTGAAGGTCAAAGAAGAGGAACAACAGAAAATCACAAGGGTTTGTAACTGTGAGAAGAGCTTAGCTACAGAACCAACTATCATGGGTCTTCCTTATAAGACTATTTAGGATATTTGTTCTTCATCTTGCAAAATCTGTTTATTGGGGATTTGTAACGCTAAGAGATTATTATGGGAAAATGAAAAAAGAATTAAAAATAGTCAATCAGGAATTAAAGAAAAATGAAGTTGTTTTTTCAAGGAAACTTAATGAAGTTTGGCAGAAAAATAATCTTTTAAGAAGAACCATTTTGGAGCGTAACGTTAAAATTAATATTTTGAGAGAAAGGGCTGTTTTAGCTCAATTTGAAACAACACAACTTCAAATGAAGCTTGATAAATGGACCATTTCACACATGAAAAAGGATGAGCTTATAGCTAAACAACAAGGAGCACGGGTAAAACATGGGTTGGATATAACTTTGAAAGTGAAACTGTATTTAATTCAGTTCCACCCCTTCTATATTATGTTATTCACCAATCCCCAGACCTCATTCGTCAAATGATTTTATTGAAACTGTAGATACTAATTGTTTAAATGCAGGTCTAAGCAATGTTAATTTTAAAAATGGTAAAGATGTGCATGATTCTCCTATAGGTTTTGGATTCCTCAGGTAGGGGTCACATAAGAACATTAATGAAAACTCCACCTCTGATGCTCCAAAACTAATATTAGTTGGCTCTCCAACCTTCTTCAACAAATTGAAAACAGCTAATATTCCTTCGTTTGTTCCTGTCAAGTTTGTTAAAGAAGGAATAGTTGTCGAGTCATCAAGCAATCAGAATCCTATAATCGAAGCCGACACAATAGGAGATGTCAATCAAGATCCGTTGGAGAAAGATTTGTGTATACGATATTTGATAAGCTCAGATGATGAATCAATCACAGAGGAATGTGTTGGTTCCTTACAAATCAAGATATCTCCTCACATTGTGAAGTCTCATTAGCTTCCAAAAGCTGAATCAAGACCAATACGAATCTCTACTCCAACTGCAAAATAATCCACTCAACCAATGAAGATCTCATTCCCTATTCAGCACAGGAAACTTCAGAACAAGCAAAAATCTGCAACAAACTCTAAGCAATCCTCCTCCCCTCCTACATCACATGGGTTAGTCAAGCATCAAAAGCCTTTCATGGCTTGTTTTGAGTTTGCTTCTAATGGAAAAGGCAAACCAAATTGCTTCTCCGGATGTAAGTCTACAAACAATGTTCCAGACGATAAAGGCAACACGGGTTGCTTATCTGGTTCAAGAGGTAAGAAGCACACATCTTTGAACAGTTAGATTAAAAACTCTCAATCCAAACCTTTTCATGTGAAGTGGGTTTCTGTAAGGCCCCGTTTCCGGGACGCTTACAGCTGGTGATTCATCGCACGTAAAACATATACATTTCATTTATACATCAAAATAGTGCAGCGGAAAACATAAAATAAATGGCATTTCATTTCATCCTAAAAATTTTGCAAAATAATGCATCATTTTTCGGTTACAAAAGAGCTGAGCAGCCGCCTCGTGCCATCCCCAGCAACGTTTACCTGCCAACTGAAAACGTATAAAAGTCAGCGTTGCTGAGTGAGTTCTAGTTTTATAATAAAACATACATAAAATCGTTATTTATTTCTTTTCAAAACCCACACTATACGTTTCGTTCGTTCGTGAACATACATCATACGTACATACAGATACTATTATTATTATCTTCCATTACGTTCATTAATCTTCGTTCATTCGTTACATCTGGTGACATGTACAATACCCCGAACATTGTGCACGAAGCTGGTTACTGGGCCTGTGGTCAATCATAGACCCCGAACATTGTGCACGAAGCTGACTCCAGTACCTGAGGCAAGTACAGTCACCGTTCATCTTTTCTTTTCATTTCGGATCAAGGCCATATGCTATACCCCGAATATTGTGCACGAAGCTGGTTACTGGGCCTGAGGTCTATCAGAGACCCCGAACATTGTGCACGAAGCTGACTCCAGTACCTGGGGCAAGCGGCAAGGATCCCATACATATGGTCAATCACAAGGATCGGACCCCAGTGTGCATCCTTCTAGGGTAGCTAACCCGGACATAGTTGACCTAACACCCTTCATTGGGTGTGAACCTTCATACATTTGCTTGCAAGACTTTTTACGTTCATTCATTCGTTAATGCATGCATTCATTCATCATGTTCCTCTTTCATTATCTTTCACTTTACGTTACATAATACTTTTGGTTCATTCATTAACATACACGTAAATCCATGGAAAGATAAACATTCATCTTCATAGGAACATAACATAACATACCATACATACATCATCACAGGTCATCATACATACAGAACCTACATCATCACAGGGCATCATACATACATAACATACATCATGCATGATCATGCAACATCATCATCATCATCATAACATGCCCATCATTCTATTTATGACCTTAAAAGTCAACTTATAGTCCCCTGGGGATTTCCCAAGTCAAAGCCTACTTTACACATTTTCCCCAAAAACAGAAAAATATTCTAAGTCCTAGGCGCATGGACACTATTCAGGCGCATGGGGAACACTTAGGCGCATGGGGCACTTTCAGGCGCATGGGGACTTGCGGACTTCTGAACACTTAGTAAATTCCAGCCCAATCTAGGCGCATGAGCACTATTCAGACGCATGAACTCTTAGGCTCATGGGCCACTTGGGTGCATGGGCACTATTGGGGCGCATGGTCCTACACTTAGTCATCCGACTAACATTTTAGGCGCATGGGCCACTGTTCAGGCGCATGGGCAGAACTTAAACATTTCTATGGAAGATTTTGGGCGCATGAGCTACTGTTTGGGCGCATGACTTACACTTGATTCTTTCTAAGGCAATTTCAGACGTATGAACACATATCTAGGCGCATGAGCATTCTGCAAACATGTTAAGATATCTTCCTTCCTAATCATCGAACCCATCTGTTCTAAGCATAATGTGGCTATTCTAAACATGAATAACCTATAAACATTCAATAACCAACATTCAACATACACTTTACATACGGGTAAACATGCACAAGCATGTAAAAATCGTTTTAATATGTTTTCAGCCCCAAAGATAGTTAAAACATGTAAAAACCAGGGTCTAGAACTCACCTTGTGCAACTTGGGTGTTCTTCCTTTTAACCCGCTTGCAATGACTTCAAACACCTAAAAACAAACCCAAAACCCACACCCGATCACATACACGAACACATAAGCACATAAGCATGTAACCGGGTTAAACCCAATATAAAAACATAAAAAACCTCGAACTCTTACCTCGAATTCACCCATTTCTTCTTGTTCTTCCTCTGCAACAACCAAGAGTTTTCTCTGCTCTCTCTCTCTAAAACCGAAGAACATGGTGATGTGAAAAGAGGGTGGGCGGCCATGCCTACCTTTTACACCAACTTTCAAAGATTTGTGTCCTTTTTACACTTATCGTCCCTCCACTTGGACTTAATTGCCTTTCTTGCTTTTATTCTTTATATCTTGATTTGTAAAAATAGCCGGGTGTTACAAGTCCACCCCCCTTATATAGGTTTCGTCCCCGAAACCTATTATTCCCCGAACATATAAGGATAATGCTGCCTCATCTCCTCCTTAGTCTCCCATGTTGACTCGGATCCCTTCCTGTGCTTCCACTGTACATGCACAAGAGGAATCACATTATTTCGCAGCCTCTTCTCTTTATGATCGATGATTTTGCTCCACATAATTGAGCCTTTTGTCTACTTCGATATCCTCCAGTGGAACAATCATGTCATCATCAGCTATACACTTTCTCAGATGAGACACATGGAATGTCGGATGAATCCCACTTAACTCATTCGGTAATTCCAACCCATAGGCCACCTCTCCTACTCGAGCAATGATTCGGAAAGGGCCTATATATCTTGGGCTCAACTTGCCCCGCTTCCTGAATCTGATAATTCCCTTCCAAGGTGAGACCTTCAACATAACCCAGTCACCCACCTGGAACTCGATCGGTCTGCGTCGTTTATTGGCATACGACTTCTATCTATCTTTAGCTGCCTTCATGAAGGCTTTAATCTTCTCCAGCTTCTCCATCATAGCCTTGATTACCTCGATGCTCCCTAACTCCTTTTGACAAATATCACCCCAGCAAACAGGTGTTCTCCATCGCCTACCGTATAGCATCTCGTATGGTGGCATACCAATGCTGGCATGATAGCTATTATTGTACGAGAATTCAGCTAACGGTAAGTGGTCGTCCCAACTTCCTCCAAAGTCAATCACACATGCCCGAAGCATGTCTTCCAACATCTGAATGGTCCTTTCTGACTGACCATCAGTTTGGGGATGATAAGCCGTGCTAATATGTAACCTCGTCCCTATGGCATCGTGGAATTTATTCCAGAATTTAGATGTAAACCGAGTGTCACGATCCGACACAATACACACCGGCACGCCATGACGAGTTACAACATACTTGATGAATAGGTCACCATGGTGATGTGCGGTCAACAATCACCCATATGGCATCGTATCTTTTCTGAGTACGCGGCAGCTTCGTAATGAAATACATGGTGATGTGCTCCCGCTTCCATTCCGGTATATCCAAAGGTTGGACCTTCCCATACGGCTTTTGATGTTCCGCCTTCACTTGCAAACAAGTAAGGCATTTGCTCACATATTCCACCACGTCACACTTCATACCCGGCCACCATTAATCCTTTTTCATGTCTTGGTACATCTTTGGGGCACCGGGATGGATAGAGTATCGGGTCTTGTGAGCTTCGTCCATAATCTTCTCATGTAGATTCCCGAAACGAGGAATCCACACTCGTCCAAATTGAGTTTTAGCAACAAGTGTGTTTTCACTCAATTCCCCAACCAGACCTCTCATTCTTTCAGAGTTTAGATGATCTTCTTTTAATGATCACACATTTGACTGACACTCAAGAGATTGTACTTGAGATTCTCCACATGGTTAACATCATCAAACCTTATTTCCCCATTGGAGACAAAGCCTTTGCCAATGATGTAACCCTTAGCATCATTGCCAAAAGAAACAAACCCCTTCTTTCCTTGAGAGTAATCATGAAGAAGAGAGTTGTTCCCTGTCATATGCATAGATCCTCCACTATCTACATACCAGATGCTACTGTGGCATACTGAAGAACCCTGCAATCATAGTAAATTAGTTAGTTTTTGAGACCCAAAACTTTTTGGTTTTGGGTCTATTCACATCAACAGATGGTAAAGTAACAGATTTGCTATGAAGAACAGCCTGAGGGGATGGAGATGGTGAAGAAGAAGAATCCTTTGGCATGGATTTTCTTCTATGTGGTTTCAGCACATGAGCATCTAATTGGTTGACTCTCCCCAATAGATGTTGAACCATCATAACAAGTTGTGTCTGATTCTGTGATAAAGCCTTCAGCTCATCTGACACATTAGTGCTTGAGATTGATGGATTCCTGTGTTGTACCATCTCCCTTTGAGCAACCTCAACTATTGCCTGATTAACCCTTCCTTTTTGGATTTCTTTTTGGATTTTGGGATTACAGGTTTTGATGTTGCTCGTACAAACTTGGTTTCAAACTCAGTTTTCATTTTATCCATTTTCTTTTTAATATTCTCATTGTGTTTGAGTTTGGAGCCCTTTTTATACCAGCAATCATTAGTAAGATGATTGAATAAGCCACATATTTCACATGACATTTTCTTCATCTTAAGTTGATCATCTGCTGAAGAAGATGAAACTACTGAAGACTTATCCTTCAGCAGTTTGCGACCAGTACTAGCAGTTTTCTTCTTTGCAGTACACGCTTTCTTGATATCCTCTTCAGTAGTTTTCCCACACTTTCTACTGGAAGTTTTCTTTCCATTAGTACATGCAGTAGTTTGGGTTTGTTCTCCAGGTGTTATGACTTGCTCTTTAGTACTTCAGTACTTTGTGAAATACTACCTGGAGTGATCAACCTTTTGATCATGTGAGTGTTAGCATTTGAACCATCAACATCAGCTGATAGGTTTTGGGAGGAATTAATGCTGACTCCAACCTCTGATGGTGCTGTATCAGATAGTAGATCACATGATGAAAATGACTGGTTATTGCTTTCTCGATCAGATTCTACCTCTGCTCTGCGAGTAAAATCTGTAGGAGGAGCAGTGTGATTATAACCAATGCCAAACTTCACATTGGAAGTAGACTGCTTACTGAGAAGCATTTCAAAACCCTTGCAGGAATGTACCCATCAATCACACTCTACCTGGGTAGCTGCAAGTGTTTCTTTGAGGTCTCTGTACTTCTCTAGAAGTACCTCTTCCCTAGCCTTATCATCGGTGATTTGACATTTAAGTTTGTAAATCTCATCATTCTTATCATTAAGCACAGACTCAAATTTAGCTTTTCTTTTGGATATTATTTGTTCTAGCTCAATGTTCTTGTTATTTAAAGCTACATTTGCTTCTCTAATAGATGCAAATACGACTATGCATGTTTCAGAACATAGCTTGGCTTTGGCCTCAGAGGATACCTGTGATACCTGTGGTGTGGAGGCATTAGAGGATGAGGTATCAACAGACTCCAGGGCCATAAGAGGAAGGTTTCCAAAAGGATTGTACCACCATGTTGACCAGCACCAGAAAACAGTTGTTCATGACTAGACATATCATCTGGTAAACTGCTCCAGTCAATAACTCCTGGAGTGAAAAAGCTATGTTGTTGAGGTTGAGATTGTTGATGAGATTGGGAAGGTTGAGGCTCAGGAAGAGCAGGTGGTTGTTGAGCAATGGGTACTTGAACTTGACTGGTTTGTGGCATGTAATAGCAGGGATATGGATATGGCATTGGACCCTGAGGGACAAAATATGCAGGAGATAGTGGTTGTGATTGATGACCAGAACTAGCAGGATGTTGCCCTCTATTTTGTTGAATATTACATGGAAAAGTCACAAAGGGTGCAGAGGAGTTAGATCCAGATGATCTACACTCTCTTGCAAAGTGCCCAAGCCTGTGGCATTTGTGACACCTTAACTTACTCTTGTCAAAACCAACTTTGGTTTTGCCAGAGAGTCCAGGGAATTTCCTACTAGTTCTCTTGTAGAACTTCTGAAATCTGATATTAATCAAGGCCATTTGGCTCAGAATATCCATGTCTTCTAAGTCATCATCAGCTATACCTTTCAAATCATCCATAATGAAGCACAAATTGTCACTATTACAGCCTGACTGACTATCAACACTCACAAATGCATGATCAGAATTGTTTGAAGAGAAATCTATATGCACATCATAATTACATTATGATGCAGTATATTCTGACTCATGACCGACCAAGGCAGTGTTCCCTGGTAGAAAGTCTTCAGTGAGCTTTCCTGATGATGCCAGTTTCCTTTTCTGCTCTATCTCTCTTTCAAATGTAAGCAGTTTCCCATGAAGTTGAGTGAGAGATAGGTTATCCAGATTTGCATTAGAGCGTAGGACAATTGTATATGTGTCCCATCTCTCAGGCAATGATCTGAGGAATCTGTGGTTCATCTGGCTATTAGTGTATTCATGTTTGACCATTTTCAGCTCAGAGATCAAACATGAAAAATGCTCAAACTGTTGAGTTAGAGTATCACCCTTCCTATGAGCAAATGTCTTATATTGTTGGGCAAGTATTTCCCTATTGTTTGCTAAGACCTCATGAGTACCACCAAATTATTCTTTCAGTGCCTTCTAGAGGTCATGAGCAGTTTCATGATGCATAAGCCCAGAATAGATTTCATTAGGCAATGCCATGGCCAGAATTCCATGAGCTTTAGCATCAATCTCAAACAATTTTCGATCCACATCAGAGTATTGTTCCTTCTTCTTCAGAACCATTTGGTTGGTTTTCGGATTATTCATCATAGGCTTATGTGGACCATGTACCACAGATGTCCAACAACCTGAATTGTTAACAGACAGGTGATGGAGCATTCTTCATTGCCATATGTTATACTCAGTCGTAACCAGCATCGGATGCTTGGTTGAGGAACCAGTATTGTGAGGGTCATTAGTAGGAGTAGTCATATTCAAAATTCAGACAAATTCAAGGTAATCAAAGTAAATCATAACAAGTTGTGTAATTGGCGAGAAGCAACATAAACTCAATCTCTATAACTGATTCTTGCAAATTTGCTAATTCGATCAAACGTAGATAGCAAAAGAACAGTTTCAATGATCAATTGGTAAATCGATCAACGATTAACCTGCTCTGATACCAGTTGTTAGGATCTTAGCATCTAGTTTGATCAACTAGATTGAATTTGCAGCGGAATGAGCCCACAAATTAACAAATTTAAACAAGAACACACGAAATTTATCAATGAAACATTGTTTGTTATAGAGAGAGAATTTCTGCCAAAAAGCATATATTCATTCAATACACGCTTCGGCTGGCTTACGCCCCGTTAAAATTAGGTCATCTTTTCTTTTATAAGGGAAGCTGACGTCAGCTGATGTCACTTGACAGTGACATCTAACTGTTATTTAACTAGTGAAAGTTAACACAACTACTGAAGATGTCAAACAAATGCCATCTTCTTAAAAAAATACCAAGTGTTAACTATCACTACAACTACTGAAAAGAAAACTACTGAAACAACAACGACTGAAGAACATGCTCTTCAGTCGTTTTACAAGTACTGAAATAGAAAAGAAAACTACTGAAAGGAAACCATCACAACAACTGAAGAATGCTTCTTCAGTTGTTGTGACAAACTCTGAAGGCTTCAGTACTTGGACTTCTTGAACTTCAGTTGTTGTCATCAGCTGATGTCTTCAGATGTTGTCTTCAGTCTTTGTACTTCAGCTGTTGATCTTCAGTACTTTAGTCTTCAGCTGTTGATCTTCAGACTTTGTCAAACAGCTGATCAAGTCTTCAGTAGTTGTTGTGATGTCTTGTGGGACTTATAGGTTTTTCTGATCTGGCTCATTGGTTCTTTTGGTCCAACATAACTCCTGCATGTATTTGAAATGCAAAGTAGAGTCTGATCACATTTTGGAATTGGAGGTCTTGTACAATATCCTACGCGTCATAGAATAGTGGCCATTTGTATAAAGTGTAAACATCATCAAAAGACAAGTTAGCTAGCCACTTAGGGTCAAATACCTTGATAGTTTCCATATTACCTTCTCTGTTCAGAACTATGACCACCTCACTATTCTCCAATCATAGTACCACCACTTAAAGGGTGGAGTGAAGTCCTGTGCCATTTCCCCTAGAGGAATTCTTGACATAGTGCGTGGAGGACTCCACTTCGGCACTACCATTGGCTTGCCAGTTATGGAATGAACTTCAGACCGTTTGATATACCTAATAGGTTGTTGAGGTTTGAAGTTGACCCACCTGGTGTGGTACTCTCTCTTCAAAGCAGCCTCAAACTAGCCTGACATCTTTCTTGGGTCAGCATATAACAGCTTTAGTTTGGCTAGCTGGTTGAGCTCAATACCAGGTAGAGTCTTCAGATCGTGTGGGAATCTAAAGTACTCTATACCCTTCTCTCTCTTTACCGTATATACTAAGATCCTCAAATGGGCCCACGCGAAAAACATCCGTGACACCTTGTGATGCTTTTTCACTTTATAGAGCTTGGTGTAGACATTCGGTTTTGGAGCAGCGTGTTGGGCTCGGATCTCCACAAAACATGCAGCCTATTCAGCCTTTCTAATGTTGACATCGGTGCCTGAGGCTTGGGCTTGTTCCTGAATCTTCTTGGACTCTTACTCCATCTGATCTAGTATCTCAAACGTATCACTAACCAGAGTATCACCCAGATTTGGGACCACATTTCCTCTTTGTCAGCATACTCTAGATAGTGCTTCGCAATGGCGTCCTCAATCTCAATCTCATCTATGTCATTCAGCTCATCGTCACTGGTTACTTCAAAGGTTGGAGTGTCATTGACAATCTTATTAGGATTGCGTTTGAACATTTTGGCCAATGCTCATCAGCGAGATCATGAATTATTTCCCCCTCTTCAGGGGTATAACTCACTGATCTCCTAACTATCCCTTGCAAATCAAAAATTATTGTTAGTGAGTCTTGACCTGCTGAAAGGTAGCAACGTCATATTCATCTCTTTGATAATTTGGATCTGCTTGATTAAAACATGTAACACATCAACTAGTAGTCAATAATCAAAATAGAAACACATTAACAAAATATAAACATTATGTACATTAGTTTGATACAATATTCAATTACACATGATTTTTAAATAACATAAACAACTAGGCATTACTCTTGTCTTGTATCATGTGTTCCTCTGCTGATGGGGCTGATGTGGAGGCACCTTTTTCTTAAGCTTTCTTGGTCCTCCTTTCACTCGCTGACGTGGCACCCATAGCAGATGTATCTCCTTCTCCTTCTTCATAATCATCACCTTCATCAACATCATCACCTACATATGTATCATCACCTTGATCATCACCATCATCATCAACATCACTATCATCATCATCACCATCATCTCCATCTCCTTCCCTGATCTTTAGTGGCTCATCTTTTGATCCTTTGAGCTCAACATGAAGGTCTTGTTAGTAGCCTCTAACTCCTCTATCCTTTTTGCTGAGTGGACATGTCGCTTCTGGAGTTGGGACATCTCTGAGCTCTGGGTAGCCATCTGCTGTGCCTGCTGCTCAATCAACTGCACCTGCTGCTCAATCAACTGCGCATGCTAAGATATCTACTGAGATTATGCAGTAGTAAGCTTTACTAGCTGACAAATCTGAGCAGACTTCTCGTCATCGGCTGCTAACAGCTTCAGCACCTTACGGTTCAATGTTTAGAGCTGTTCCTCTACCCCACTGGTAGGTAGAGATGATCCAGATGGAAAGGAGGGGTAAGATGACGGTCCTGCTTGGTGGCTAGAGGTGGTGGTGGTGGCAGTGGGGAAGATAGGGGTGGTATAGGTGTAGGTTGTGGTGGATGAGCTGTAGTGGAGGTGGATTGGATGTGGGTAAGTGGTGGAGTGGGTGTGGTAGTGGTGTGTGAGGTGCTAGAGGTGGTGGCAAGTGGTGTAGTAGCAGTGGTGGTGGTAGTGGTGGAAGGTGTGGCTGAGGTAGTGGTTGTGGTAGTGGACGAGGTTAGAGTGAACTTCAGTCTCTTCCCCTTCTTGCCATAGGGGTGTGTCATCCTCTTCTTCCTTGAGCCTCTAGGCACACAGGCTCCCCATTGGCTGCTGGGCGGGTCCGGGGCATATATGGGATTTGAAATAGAAGTAGCATCCCCGAACTCCCCTGGGCATCCACCAACCACCCACAAACCTCTCACTGCAGCAACTACTCTGCTACCCACAGTCCTCGTGAGAGGCTTCTCATCACTGTCTTCTTCCTCATCGGGAGGACAGAATTCCTCGTGAAAGCTGGCCGTGGTGGCATCTGGATGAGTAGGGGGTGAAGGAGTAACATGGGTAGTGGGGCCCCTAGTAGAAGCGGGCCGGAGTCTCCGCCTGTAGAACCGTCATTGTTAGAGCCGTCAGGTGGAAGAGCAATTTGCTCAACATCTGAGTCACTCTCCTCATGTTGCCACTTTCGCCTACCCGGGGCCACGTAGTAATCCTGGGCCAGATGCCCGATGAGTCTCTTCACCAGGGTTAGACCTGATTTCCCCGGTAGATCTTAATGCGTCCTAGTGTCGTGTCATCCATAATCTCCAATGACATAGCGTCGTGGCTCTCCTTGGACAGGGTGGGCAGCTTCTCATAAAAAATCATCTGCAAGAATCTGGGTACATGCATAATCCCTCCTTGCCCTTAGCCTCCAGATTCTCTATCAGGTAAGAGAATATTATGCTCGAGAAGCTGAAAGGGTGGATCAGAACTACCCCTTCTCGAAGCCAAGCACTTAAGGATGACATGTGTTAAGTACTTGTACTAGGGACACTGATTGCTCTTGTTGAGCACACCTGCATTGATATCCCCAGTGTACTTCATCCTTAGGAAGCACCCTCTCACTATCAGAGGGTGAAGCCTGGTAGGGTAGTCTGCATCGTCATCCATACCAAGTACCCGACAAATATCAGCAATGGTAATCTCTATATCCATCCCAAAAATAGAACTCCGGATGTTGTAGGGCTCATGATCAACCGATGCCCCCTCCCAGAAGGCCTGTTGTATTGAGCTATAGGGAGTGCACGGTGTCGATATAGCTCGGTGAATCCGGGATCTCTTTAAGAATGCAATGATCCTTGCAAACTTGGCACCGTTCCGAGTCGTGGTATCCAAATCGGCACAAATGTTGTGCTTGGGGTTGATGGACCACCTGTCAGCCATCAATCTGTAACACAAGACACATAGACATTAGATCACCACACAAATCAGTTCAAATTAACCTAGTTGAACTCAGTCTGGTTCAATCATGCGATTGAACTATGCGACTGAGCTTTGTCGGTTGACCTAACTTCCAATTCAATACAGTCGGGTGACTGAACATCCGATTGAGTTCAATGAGGTGACTGAGCATGCGATTGGTTCAGTCAGCCGATTGAGCTCATTCGTATCACTCATTCGGCCGATTGAGTCATTCGTTCAGCTCAATCATGCGATTGTAGTTCATTTGTGTGTATAGTCGCATGACCCATTGTTCGTTCAACTGAAATTCGAATTTGGACCAAAACTTAGAATTAGACGTCGTGTTTTGGTTCATTAGACTCGCAATCACTTTACTAATAACCTAATAACTTGATTTCAACATTTTAATTAGTTTAACTAGGTTATTCGTCCAACAACAGTTTCGGTTATTGTACGGGCCAAAATTCATAAATTAGGGCTCCATTCCAAAAAATTCGGTGAGATAGCACCGCATTGTACCAATATAACAACTCAAGATCGTCACAATATCGAAATTGGTGTCAAAATCGGTCAGAGTAAATTTCGGCAGAGTAACGGTACAGAGTGTGATTTTAGGGCGATTGGGGTGATGAGTTTATGCGATCGACTATGGCCCTATTTATACTGAATTTGATTTCAATCGGGCGACTGGACCCATTCGCTCTGTTCATTTGGGCGATTGAACCTCAGTCGTGCAATTGGTTTAGTCGATCACATTCAATCGGCCGACTGGGTTTCAGTCGCGCGACTGACTCATTCGCACAACTCCATTCGGGCGACTGGCTCAATCGTGCAAGCTTTTCAGGTGAATAGTTCATACTCATGCTCCATTCGGATGTAAGGGCATAAGTATGGTCCATTCGTACGGGTGGTCCATACTCATGGTCCAGTCGTGCGAATGGATCATACTCATGATTTTGACTTTATGATCATTTGACATTTTACACCCTTTAACTTATTGATTAAACTTTTTTAGCAATCGATCATCTCAGACGTGATCCTTTTAAAACAAATTATTACCTCAGACGTGACCCATCTATATTTGAACATATGCGTGGCACCTCAGACGTGACCCTTTTAGGTGATTAAAAACCTCTATTGTACTCCATGGCGTTGTCCGATGTTTAACAAACTAAATCGATGAAATTTAAACAAAATAAATGAGATTAAACTAAAATCCAAAACTAGGACATGTTTTTCTTGTGTTTTGTGAGGGGTAAATTCTATGATATAAATGTAAAAAATTAATTTCCTAAAAAGGCAGCTTCAATTCATTTTGACCATAAATGGACCAATTCAATTTGGAATCCTAGAGGAAACTTCAATCATTCGGGACATGTTATGAAAACCTTTTGATGCTCTGTTGTTGTTTTTCATCTAGAGTCGTTAGCAAGTTTGGGAAATCTTGCGGGTATTATTAGCTCCCCACATTGATTTGGACTTTCCGAAATTGTAGCCACGAAGATTGTCAGTATACTTGTCCTCTTAAATCCATACACAGACTTTTAACATAGATTCGTGATAGTTTAAGGTTTAATTATTTCAACCATCATTTGTGGAGCCCACGCTTATGTGGTAATCAACATTCCTCAGGAGATTTATGAGTGGTCTACGGATATTTTGACAAGAAGAAAGTATTCTTAAAGCTTTCAAAGAGAAGCCAATCCTCAGGTCAGTGCCATCGCACAGCAGAGAGGTGGCAAACAACAATGAATTCAAGAATATCTAGGTTATGCTTATCCTCAAGTCAGTGCCATCGCACAACAGAGAGGCACACAACATATCTTCTTGTTAATGCATCTTTTCTTTTGCACAATCAAATGGTTCCGAAGAAGAAGGAACAATACTCGGATGAAGATCTGAAACTGTTTGAGATTGATGCTAAAGCCCATGGAATTCTGGCCATGGCACTGCCGAATGAAATCTATTCAGGGCTTATGCATCATGAAACTGCTCATGACCTCTGGAATGCACTGAAGGAACAATTCGGTGGAACTGATGTGGTCTTAGAAAACAACAGAGAAATCCTTGCCCTACAATATGAAACCTTCTCTCATAGGAAGGGTGAGACACTGACTCAACAGTTTGAGCGTTTTTCCTATTTGATCTATGAGCTAAAAATGGTCAAACATGAATATACCAATAGCCAGATGAACAACAGATTCCTTAGATCACTGCCTGAGAGATGGGACACATACACTATTGTCTACGCTCCAGTGCAAATCTAGATAAACTATCTCTCACCCAACTTCATGGGAAACTGCTTACATTTGAGAGAGAGATAGAGCAGAAAAGGAAACTGGCATCATGAGGAAGCTCACTGATGAATTTGTACCAGGGAACACTGCCTTGGTTGGTCATGAGTCAGAATATGTTGTATCTGAAAGTAATTATGATGAGCAAATAGATTTCTCTTCAAACAGTTCAGATCATGCATTTGTTGGTGTTGATAGTCACTCAGGCTGTAATAGTGACAATTTATGTTTTATCATGGATGATTTGAACGGAATAGCTGATGATGATCTAGAAGAGATGGATATTCTGAGGCAAATGGCCTTGATTAATATCAGATCTCAGAAGTTCTACAAGAGGACTGGCAGGAAATTTCCAGGACTCTCTGGCAAAACCAAAGTTGGTTTTGACAAGAGTAAGTTGAGGTGTTACAAATGCCAAAGGCTTGGACACTTTGCAAGAGAGTGTAGATCAACTGGATCTAACTCTTCTGCACCCTTTGTGACTTTTCCTAACACTAGTCCCCAAAACAGAGGGCAACCTCCTGCTGGTTCTGCTCATCATTCACACCCTGTATCTCTTGCATACTTTGTCCCCCAGGGTCCAATGTCATATCCTTTTCCCTGCTACTACATGCCTCAGCCAAATCCGGTTCAAGCTCCTATTGCACAACAACCACAAGCATTACCTGAACCTCAACCTTCCAAATCTCATCAACAAACTCAACCTCAACAACACAACTTTTTCACCCCAGGAGTTGTTGACTGGAGCAGTTTACCAGATGATTTGTCTGGTCATGAACAACTGTTCTCTGGTGCTGGTCAACATGGTGGTGACAGTCCTTTTGCAAATCTAGCTCTTATGGCTTTGGAGTTTGCTGATACTTCATCCTCTAATGCCTCTACACCACAGGTATCACAGGCATCCTCTGAGGCAAAAGCCAAACTATGTTCTGAAACATGCATAGCCGCATTTGCATCTATTAGAGAAGTAAATGTAGTTTTAATTAACAAGAACATTGAGCTAGAACAAACAATTTCCAAAAGAAAAGCTGAATTTGAGTATGTGCCTAATGATAAGAATGATGAAATTTACAAACTTAAATGCCAAATCACTGATGATAAGGCTAGGGAAGAGATACTTCTAGAGAAGTACAAAGACCTCAAAGAAACACTTGCAACTACCCAGGTAGAGTGTGATTGATTGGTAAATTCTTGCAAGGGTTATGAAATGCTTCTTAGTAAGCAATCTGCTTCCAATGTGAAGTTTGGCTTTGGTTATAATCACACTGATCCTCCTACAGATTTTACTCCCAGAGCAAAGATAGAATCTGATGGTGAAAGCAATAACCAATCCTTTTCATCATGTGATCTACTATCTGATACAACACCATCAGAAGTAGAAGTCAGCATTAATTCCTCTCAGAACCTATCAGCTGATGTTGATGGTTGAAATGCTGACATTCACATGATCAAAAAGTTGATCACTCCACGTGGTATTTCACAAAGTACTCAAAGTACTAAAATGAATGTCATAACACCTGGAGAACAAGCCCAAACTACTACAAGTACTAAAGGGAAGAAAACTGCAAGTAGAAAGGGTGGGAAAACTGCTGAAGAAGATATCAAGAAAGCAGGTACTAAAGGGAAGAAAACTGCTAGTATTGATAGCAAACTGCTGAAGAACAAGTCTTCAGTAGTTTCATCTTCTTGAGCAGATGATCAACTTAAGATGAAGAAAAAGCCATGTGAAATATGTGGCTTATTCAATCATCTTACTGATGATTGCTGGTATAAAAAGGGCTCCAAACTCAAACATAATGAAAACATTAAAGAGAAAATGGATAAAATGAAAACTGAGTTTGAAACCAAATTTGTACTAGCAACATCAAAACCTGTGACCCCAAAATCCAAAAAGAAATCCAAAAGGAAGGGGTTAAACAGGCAACAGCTGAGGTTGCTCAAAGGGAGATGGTACAACACAGGAACTCATCAAACTCAAGCACTAATGTGTCTAATGAGCTAAAGGCTTTATCACAAAATCAGACACAACTTGTTATGATGGTTCAACATCTATTGGGGAGAGTCAACCAATTAGATGCTCCTGTGTTGAAACCACAGAGAAGAAAATCCATGCCAAAGGAATCTTCTTCTTCACCATCTCCATCCCCTCAGGTTGTTATTCATAGCAAGTCTGTTAGTTTACCATCTGTTGATATGACCAGACCCAAAACCAAAAAGGTTTGGGTCTCAAAAACTAACTAATTGTTTATGATTTCAGGGTTCTTCAACATGCCAAACTAGCATCTGGTATGTAGATAGTGGGCGATCTATGCATATGATAGGGAACGACTCTCTTCTTCATGACTACTCTCAAGGAAAGAAGGGGTTTATTTCTTTTGGCAATGATGCTAAGGGTTACATCATTGGAAAAGGCTTTGTCTCCAATGGAGAAATAAAGTTTGATGATGTTAATCATGTGGAAAATCTCAAGTACAATCTCTTGAGTGTCAGTCAAATGTGTGATAAAGGCCATGTTGCTCTTTCACCAGTCAGAACTGCAGGATTCTGTCATCCAAAGTTTTGAATTTGATTGATAAGGTGTTGGATGATCACACTCTCCTGAGGGCCAACAGGACAGGAAGAGTGTATGCCTAAGATCTTTCCAAGAAAATAGATCTCAGAGGCCATCCTTGCCTATTTTCCAAAGCCTCTCCTCAGGAATCTAAACTGTGGCACAGAAGGCTGGGACATGTTAATTCAAAAACATGAATCAGCGTATCCACAATAGTTTAGTGAGAGGTTTACCAATAAAGGATTTCCACTGTGATGAAACCTGCACTGCTTGTTTAAAAGGAAAACAGCACAAAGTCTCATTCCATCCTATTGAAGTGCCTAAGTCCACTGTCTGCTTGCAATTACTGCATATGGATGTACTTGGTCCTGTGAGAGTGATGAGCATGGCAAAGAAGAAATACTGTCTGGTAATTGTGGATGATTACTCCAGATTTGTATGGACTTTCTTTCTACATTCAAAGGATGAGGTTGCTCAGAAGATTATCAACTTTGTGTTGTATGTTGAGAAGCAGTATTCCCTTTCAGTCAAGTGTATAAGGAATGACAATGGAACTGAATTCAGAAACCATACACTTGATGAATTTTATCTTTCAAAGGGAATCAAAAGGCGATTTGGCATCCCAAGGACTCCAGAACAAAATAGACTAGTGGAGAGAAAGAACAGGACCCTAATTGAAGCTGCAAGGTCTATGTTGGCTGACTCTCGTTTGCCACTGACCTTTTGGGCTGAAGCTGTTAACACAGCTTGCTATGTGCAGAATAGAGCCTTAGTAAATCAGAGGTTGATGAAGACTCCATATGAAGTTCTACATCACTTGGCTCCTCTAATTTCATTTTTCGGAGCATTTGGGTGTCCCTGTTTTATTCTCAACACAAAGGATCAACTTCAAAAATTTGATCCTAAGGTGGATGCATGGTATTTTGTTGGTTATTCATCTACTTGCAAAGCATACAGAGTCTTCAACTGCAGAACAAAGATATTTGAAGAGACTTTGCATGTGAAGTTTAATGAATCTCCAAAGGACAAGATTCCACAAAACCCTGTGGAGTTGTTTGATTTGGACATACTAAAATATGTTCCTTATCAACCTCCAGCTGTTGTAGATCATGTGGATAAATCATCTTCTGCAGCATGTCTTCCACCTAGTGGTATTGATGATGATGATAATATCAATACTCACCTATTCAAGTATAGTGACCAACTGCCTGAGTCTGCTAAACTTGATGTTCCTGTAGCTTCAGCAGTTCCATCCACAACAAATGCTGATGAGATTGTGATTCCACTACATCTTTTGAGTTAGCATCAAATTCTTGGTTTCAAGAGTCTGTATCAACATCTGCTGCTGCTGAAGGTTCTACAAACACTTGCACATATATCATTGTTTATCAAGAGCTGAAGAATCACCCAATGTCTCAAATCATTAGTGATATCAATGCTGGAGTTTCAACAAGAAGTCAATTGTCTAACTTCTGCTTCTATGCTCTCTTCATCAGTCAGCTAGAGCCAAAGAACTATCATGTTGCTTTGAGAGACAATGGATGGGTTGAAGCCATGCAGCTTGAGCTACTTCAGTTCAAGAAACAACAAGTGTGGGAACTGGTTCCTCTACCCCCAGGTAAGTGTGCAATAGGCACTAAATGGGTGTTTAGGAATAAAACTTATGAAAATGGGCTTATTGTTGAGAACAAGGCTAGACTGGTTGTACAGGGGTTTTCACAAGAAGAAGGTATTGATTATGATGAAACCTTTGCCCCTGTAGCCAGACTAGAGGCAATTAGATTGTTCTTAGCCTATGCTGCATTCCACCATGTTAAAGTTTTTCAAATGGATGTCAAAAGTGCATTTTTATATGGTAAAATAAAAGAAGAAGTTTATGTGTGTCAACCACCAGGTTTTGAGGATAATAAACATCCTGAATGGGTGTATAAACTTGATAAGGCTCTTTATGGGTTGAAACAAGCTCCTAGAGCCTGGTATGAGACACTTTCCACTTTTCTTCTTAAGAATAATTTCACTAGAGGCTCCATAGATAAAACTTTGTTTATTAAGAAGGTGGATCAGCATAAGCTACTTGTTCAATTTATGTTGATGATATTATTTTTGCATCCTCTGATCCCCAGTTGTGTGATGATTTTACCAAATTAATGAAAAAGAGGTTTGAAATGAGTGCAATGGAGAATTACAGTTCTTTCTAGGCTTGCAAATCAAACAAAAGGCTGATGGAACCTTTATTCATCAGTTAAAATATACAAAAGATCTTTTGAATATGTTTGATTTACAAAATTGTAAGCCCTGTTCTACTCCCATGTGCAACACCACACAACTGGATGCAGATCAGAAAGGTAAAGCTGTTGATGAAACACTTTACAGATGTATGATTGGGTCCTTGATGTATTTAACATCTTGTAGACCAGATATCATGTTTGCTACTTGTGTCTGTGCTAGATTTCAGGCTGCTCCTAAAGAGTCTCATTTGATTGCACTCAAGAGGATCTTTAGATATTTGCAAGGTACACAATCTCTAGGTTTATGGTATTCCACTGGACACTCTTGCAAATTAGTTGCTTTTTCAGATAGTGACTATGCAGGGTGCAAGTTAACTAGAAAATCAACTTCTGGTGGATGTCAATTCCTAGGCAACTTTTTGATTTCTTGGCAGAGTAAGAAACAAACATCTATTGCTACATCCACTACTGAAGCAGAGTACATTGCAGCTACAAGTTGTACTTCTCAGGTACTCTGGCTTCAGAACCAACTTTTGGATTATGCCATTATAGAGACTAATACTCCATTATTAATGGACAATGCTTTAGCTCTGTGCATTGTCAAAAATCCAGTCCAGCACTCCAGGACCAAACATATAGAGATCAGATATCATTTTATTAGGGATTGTTTTGAAAAAGGTCTGATTGATCCTAAGTTTGTGCCTAGTGCTGATGAGCTTGCAGACATTTTTACTAAGCCTTTGGATAGTTCAACTTTCCAAAACCTAGTGTTACGACTTGGTATGCTGCAGCTAGAATAAGTGATAACTACTGATGATCTTAGTAAATAAGTACTGATGATCATTAGTGACCATATCACATATAGTACTGATTCTGTTAAAACAACTAATAAAGTTACAACTACTGATGTAGTTATAACTACTGATGTCAGTAAAAATAGATAAGTAGTTTCAACTACTGATGACTAACACAAGTCATCAGCTGTTTACAACAACTGATAACAAAACCATGTCTTTAGTAGTTTCACAACAACTAATGACTAATACCAAGTTATCAGTTGTTTACAACACCTGAAGACCTGTTAGGATCAGTGATCTACGTTTGATTGATTAGTGAGAATAGCAGCGGAATTCTAACAATGAATTAGCCAATTCACAAGAACGAAACGATATTCAATGAAGAACAAAAACGGTTATAGATAGAGAGAATTCTGCAAATATATTTCATTCAATATTCGCTTTCGTTGGGTAACGGAATGTCACCTTACAATTAGGTCGACACCTCTTATATAAGAGATGTGACGTCTGCTAATGTCACTTGATAGTGACATCTAACAGAATATTCCAATAACACAAACTGAAGATGTCAAAACAGCTGACATCTTCTTACAAAAATACTAAGTGTTATCAGTTGCTATAACTACTGAAAAATATAAACTACTAATACTACATGACTGAAGAACAAGCTCTTCAGTCGTTTTACAAAACTACTGAAAGTAAAAACATAAAACTATGATATCACAACTACTGAAGAGTACTCTTCAGCTGTTGTGACAAACTACTGAAACTTCAGTACTGGTCTTCAGACTTGAACTTCAGAAGTTTCATCAGCTGATGACTTCAGTAGATATCCTCAGTGATGTTCTTCAGTCTTTGTCTTCAGACTTTTGTACACCAGTTGTGATCTTCAGCACTTGTAGACTCTCAGCTGTTGTACTTCAGTACTTCGGTCTTCAGCTCCAAGCACTTGGTTCTTCAGCTGTTCAGCTTCAGCACTTGTGTTCTTCAGATGTTCAGCTTCAGCACTGGTGTTTCTCAGCTGTGACTTCAGCACTTTAGTCTTCAGCTGTTGAAGTCTTTAGTACTTGATCTTAGCTGTTGGGTTTTCAGCACTTTCGAACTGCTGATGAAGCCTTCAGCAGTTGTTGTGATATCATGTGGGACTTAGAGGTTTTCTGATCTTGGCTCATTGGTTCTTTTGGTCCAACAAAATCCCATGAACCAATGCAGACCAAAACCTCTAATTTATTTATTTCCCACTTATTGTTGGCAAAAAGGTTGGTCTTTTTCCTTCGTGATAGTAGTAGAGAAGATGACCCATATAAGCTCGGCCTGGGAAGAAATCTCAAAGATCTGTTTGGCAAGGTATGAATGGGAACTCTGTTTTGGGGAACTGGACACAGAGTTGTATCCCATTCAGATTTACTTCCCATAATGAGTCTGTACGACTCTCGAACATAGGCTTCAAGGAAGAACAACTTGTTCCTCCTTGGAGAGTCTTTTACTCCACCTTCAAAGAAGAACCTGGACCATAGTACTAGATAAGTACTTCACAGTCCTGCCATTTTTCAACTCCACAGTAGTTACCTTCCCTATAGACAATTCATCAGGATGGGTGCCTTCAAGGAGTAACGGAGCTCATTCGTCTTGATTTCTTCAAGCTTCTCATATAATAACCCCTTTTTGATCATCTTGTTTTCAGTAAAGCTTGAGGGGTCATTATTGATTGATGAGCCTTCTTGAATTCATCAATTATTTCCCATGGTGAGACTACAATGGCAACATGATGTAGAATCTATTGTTTTTCTAACCTGGCCATTGTATCTATGTGGAATAGATCTTTTATGGATTCTAGAACTCACTTGGGGTCTGGCCATACTCTCAATCTCTCCTTTTGATACTGAAATGTGTGTCTCAGAGTGTACAGCCTCGAGCATGCCCTCTCATGGCTTGTATAGAGGATGACTGAGGAAATTCCTTGTCAACCATCTTCAGTAGTTGCTCATCATGCTGCTTCTGCTGTTCTTCATCTTCTATCTTGACTCTAACCATTTCCCTTTGAGAGTCAGGTGTGATCATGGGTTGACTCCTGGGTTCTGGTAGCTTTAGAACAGCAGAGAGTGGCAGACTATCATCTTCATCCTCTTCTTCTTCATCTTCTTTCTATCCTCAGCACCCTCTCCTCCTTCTAGGTGCATCACTGGATGATGGTTGGGTTGGCAAAAGGAATTGGTTTTGAAGATTGAGGATGTTTGGATTTGGGCTTAGAGATTGGTTTGGAGATTGGGGGGTAGGCTGTTTTTGAGTATGTGATAGGGAAGGTTGTTCAAGCATTTGGTTGTTAGTTTGGCTTTGTAGTCTTGCCATTCAAACTTTTCCAGCCCCAGCCTCATCAAGTGCTTCAATGATATCCTCTTATGAAATTGCTCAGACAAACAGATTCTGGTGGCTATAGCCAGAATACTGTCTGGTCCATGAACGAATCTCCATCAAAGATCTCCTAAGTATTTGGCAAGGAACGAATCATGATCTCCAATCTCTCTTTCTCCAGTACATCATACCCAGCCCATCTGTTTGAATTTCCTCCACTTCCAACCTCCTGATCTCACTGTCTAGTGTGGCTGTATCAAAGCCTTGCTTGAAGAGTTGCTCAATGATTTTGTCCATGGATCGGCTATGTGTGTCATCTGCATCTTGTACCAGCTCTTCCAAGGATTTTTCGTCAGCAGTAGGTTGATCACCAGCACTTTTCTCTCTTTTGTAAGTGATCAGTGTTGTTGCTTTTTTGTTTTCATCTGGTTTTCTCTTGTGCCTTCTCATCCTCAGTTCTTTTCTCTTCTTTTCTTTCACTGCAGTAGTCTCCCCTTTTTGGATGTATTGGAGACAGGGGTTGTACCGCACAAAGTTTCTTGTGCACACATCATCAATAAGTGGTTGTAGACTTGAGGAAATCCTCTCATCAATGGCTTTATAAACAATTTCATTGATGATGGGAGTGATGAGAGGGAGAGATTGTTGGAAATACAGCAAACATCTGCTCTGGGGGGTTCTGTCCGGAGAGATAGTGCCAAAAGCAGAAGCTGGAGGTCAGTGAAGTGAGAGGGTAAAGTAAATGTTTGGGGAACTTCAACTCAAGGTGCCATCTGTGGGTGGTGGTGGGGGCAGATGGACTTTCATCCTGAGACTTTTTGGCAAGCAGTTCTTGTAATCTGCTTACCTCAGCCTCCAGGATGGTGTTGTGGGCTAGAACGTCATAGAAAAAGCCAGGTCTCATCAGCAGAAGCTGAATCACCTGACCTCGGCTTGGAGCAGGATTTACATGCACTGGGTGTAGACCAGTTGTAGCATGTGCCCCTTTGTCTTGGAACTAGGGACTTCCAGCCTCAGGACTATGTCCTTCATCAGTTGTTGCCTCTAGTGAGGGTCTTAGCAATGTTACCAGCCTCATTCTGATCATGTGCTGATGCAGAAGAGGTGGCAGCCTCACTAGAAATTCTAATCTCCCTATCTACACCAGGAGATAGAAGTTGTAAACCCCAGTGCGTGTGGGTTATCAGAAGCATGGGGATCCTCTTCCTCAAAGTTTGTGGTTTTCCCCTTTGTTGGTGGTTTTTGGGGAGGAGGAGAGGCATGCAACTGAGTCACCACATTTGCAAAGTATGGTTGGACTTTGGGGGGCGGTTGCATGGGGAGATGGGGTAGAAGCAGTGTGCACCCGGGAGGAAGGTGTCTTCAATGGCAATCTCCTCAAGTTAGGAAGATCCAGATGTGTGGGTACCCTTGTGTGGTGGCTGCAGGCTCCTTTTGAGAGGAAACCTGAGCGGCTATGGCTGGTAGAGTCTCTGATACTGCTGGGGGGTTAAGCCAGCAAGTATATCCTGCGTTGGTGGTCCAGGAGCATCTTCAGGGGACTTTCTCCCTGAATAGCTGTGTGGGTTGTTTTGGTTTTGGTTTAGTGGGGACTTTGGTTCTGATGGAGGAAGCTATGGGTTCCCTGTGCTTGGGTTTTAGCATCGGGCAGCTTCTTTGAGTGTGAGGTCGGAGTTGTGCCGGAGTATAACTCAGCCAAAACAGCTGGTGCAGGGACTCAAGGCCAACAAGGCCATCAGAATGTAGTTCATCCAAAATAATGGCCATCAGAAACCTGGGATATAATGGCCATCGGGTTGCCACAGGTTTCCGAGCCAAGTTTTTAATTTCTAGAAACACAATTTCAGAAAAAATTAGCGGTTGGTGTTCTAGAATAGAATACAATACCTGTTACCATTGGGATGACATTTGATCCAAGAAGATGTCTTGGAGGCTAAGCAGACATTTACCATGTGAAAAATGAGTTTCTCAGCGTCATGGAAATGTTTCTTTAGAACGGTTGTAGCTCGAAGATCACCTTCATACCCATGATGAGAAAGGACATATCGGTTGTGCCCTTGGGTATGCAGTCACAGCAGTGGAGTCATGTAAGCTTAATGCCGACGAATGATGTCGGCTGTAACGACCACTGGTTTCTGGTTGATAAGGGACCGAACAGAGATTGACGGTAGACTCATCAGTATGAACTAAGCATTTGACTAGAATGACTGAGGGATACAGGGTAAATGGTTGGATTCAAGAGAAATGCTGTGCGTATAGGGAATCCACCCATTAAGTCAATGGCATTATCATATTTGTTCAGGAAAGCCGACTTTGTAAGGTAAGCAACGCAGTTGTGTCGTGGTTTCAGACACATGGTCGCCATGTTGAGAGAGAGAAGTTCAGAAAATAACGGCTAATGAAACATTAGAGAAGAGGACATGTATTTATAGGGTAGCGGGTGAAAATGACTGAAGGGTGTGGTGTTAGTCATCAGTAGTTTTAAAACCGACTGTTGACATGGTATTACCTTTCAGACGTTAAAACAGCTGAAGTCGTGGTTTAGGCATCAGCAGTTAGAAAACTACTGAAGACAATGGTTTTGACTTCAAATGATGAAACAACTGAGGACTTGGTGTTTGTCATCAGTAGTTGTGAAAACTACTGAGGACAGTGGTTTGTCATCAGTTGTTGTAAACAGCTAAAGACATGGTATTTGTCATCAGTAGTTATTAAAACTACTGAAGACATGGTTTTGCTTCAGTTGTTTAGAATGATACAGCAGTTGTAGAAGAGAAATGACTGAAGAGAAAGTTCTCTTCAGTAGTTTTCGTCAATTCATAGCCTTTCAGCTGTTTCATACTGTCCTCAACACTTACTAATCAGACTTTGCATCTGCTTTCAGGTGTTCATAGGACGTCAGTATTGATTGTTTGTACTGATTTCAGTAGTTGTCACTACATCAGTAGTTGTAACTACATCAGTAGTTGGAATAGATAAAGTACTCAGTACTTGTGAGGCATTAGCCGTCAGTAGTTATAAAAAATACTGAAGGTGAAAGGACTCATCAGTACTTATATGTGACATGGTTACCAATGATCATAGTAATTATTACTGAATTCATCAGTAGTTGTCACTTATTCTAGCTGCAGCATACAAAGCCTTAACACAAGGTTTGGAAAGTAGAATACCAAAGGCTTAGTAAAAAATCTGCAAGCTCATCAGCACTAGGCACAAACTTAGGATCAATCAGACCTTTTTCAAACAATCCGAATAAAGTGATGTCTGATCTCTATATGTTTGGTCCTAGAGTGCTGGACTGGATTTTTGACAATACACAGAGCTGAAGCACTATCCATTAATAATGGAGTCTTAGTCTCTGTAATGCAAAATCCAGAAGTTGGTTCTGAAGCCAGAGTACCTGAGAAGTGCAACTGCACAGCAGCAATGTACTCGGCCTCTAGCAGTTGATGTAGCAACAGATGTTTGTTTCTTACTCTGCCAAGAAATCAAAACAGTTGCCTAGGAATTGACAACCACCAGAAGTTGACTTTCTAGTTAACTTGCACCCTGCATAGTCACTATCTGAAAAAAGCAACTAATTTGCAAGAGTGTCCAGTGGAATACCATAAACCCAGAGATTGTGTATCTTGCAAATATCTAAAGATTTCTTGACTGCACTCAAATGAGACTCTTAGGAGCAACCTGAAATCTAGCACAAACACATGTAACAAACATAATATCTGGTCTAGAAGCTGTTAAATACATCAAGGACCCAATCATACATCTGTAAATGTTTCATCAACAGCTTACCTTTCTGATCAGCATCCATGTGTGTGGGGTGGTACACATGGGAGTAGAACAGGGCTTACAATTTTGTAAATCAAACTTATTCAAAGATCTTTGTATATTGTGATAATGAATAAAGATTCCATCAGTCTTTTGTTTAATTTGCAAGCCTAGAAAGAACTGTAACTCCTATTGCACTCATTTCAAAACTCTCTTTTTCATTAATGTTGTAAAATCATCACACAACTGGGGTCAGAGGATGCAAAAATGATATCATAAACATAAATCTGAACAAGTAGCTTATGTGATCAACCTTCTTAATAAACAAAGTTTTATCAATGGAGCCTCTAGTGAAATTATTCTTAAGAAGAAAAGTAGAAAGTGTCTCATACCAGGCTCTAGGAGCTTGTTTCAACCCCTAAAGAGCCTTATCAAGTTTGTACACCCATTCAGGATGTTTATTATCCTCTAGACCTGTGGATTGACACAAATAAACTTCTTCTTTATTGTACCATATAAAAAGCACTTTTGACATCCATTTGAAAAACTTAAGATTGTGGAATGCGCAGAGGCTAAAAACAATTGATTGCCTCTAGTCTGGCTACAGGGGCAAAGGTTTCATCATAGTCAATACCTTCTTCTGTGAAAACCCCTGTTACAACCAGTTCAGCCTTGTTCTTAACAATAAGCCCATTTTCATCAGTTTTATTCCTAAACACCCATTTAGTGCCTATTGCACACTTACCTGGGGGAAGAGGAACCAGTTCCCACACTTCTGTTTCTTGAACTAAAGTAGCTCAAGCTGCATGGCTTCAACCCATCCATTGTCTCTCAAAGCAACATGATAGTTCTTTGGCTCTAGCTGACTGATGAAGAGAGCATAGAAGCAGCAGAAGTTAGACAATGACTTCTTATTGAAACTCCAGCATTGATTACACCATAATCTGAGACATGGGGGTGATTCTTCAGTTCTGATAAACAATGAGATTGTGCAAGTGTTTGTAGGACCTCAGCAGCAGCAGATGTTGATGCAGACTCTTGAAACCAGGAATTAGATGGTAACTCAAAAGATGTAGAGGAACCAGAGATCTATCAGCATGTTATGGATGGAACTGTGAAGCTACAGGAACATCAAATTTAGCAGACACAGGCAATTGGTCACTAAACTTGAATAGGTGAGTATTGATATTATCATCATCATCATCAATACCACTAGGTGGAAGACATGCTGCAGAAGATGATTATCCACATGATCTGCAACAGCTAGAGGTTGATGAGGAACATATTGCAGTATGTCCAAATCAAAACAACTCCACAGGGTTTTGTGGAATCTGGTCCATAGGAGATCATAAACTTACATGCAAGTTTCTTCAACTATCTTTTGTTCTGCAGTTGAAGACTCTGTATGCCTTGCAAGTAGATGAATAAACACAAAATACCTGCATCCACCTTAGGATCAAAATTTTGGAGTTGATCCTTTGTGTTGAGAATAAAACAGGGACACCCAAATGCTTTGAAAAATGAAATTAGAGGAGCCAAGTATGGAGAACTTCATATGGAGTCTTCATCAACCTCTGATTTACTAAGACTTATTCTGCACATAGCAAGTTGTGTTAAAAGCTTTAGCCCAAAGGTCAGTGGCAAAACCAGAGTCAGCCAGCATGGGACCTTGCAGCTTCAATTAGGGTCCTGTTCTTCTCTCCACTACTCCATTTTGTTCTGGAGCTTGGTATGCTAAATTGCCTTTTGATTACCTTTGAAAGATAGAAGGTATCAAGTGCATGGTTTCTGAATTCAGTCCATTGTCACTCCTAATACACTTGACTGGAAGGGAATACTGCTTCTCAATATACAACACAAAGTGAATGATCTTCTAAGCAAACCTCATCCTTTGAATGTAGAAAGAAAGTCCATACAATTGGAGTAATCATCCACAATTACCAGACAGTATTTCTTTTTGCCATGCTCATTACTCTCACAGGACCAAATAGATCCATATGCAGTAATTGCAAGCAGGCAGTGGACTTAGGCTCTTCAATAAGAGGGAATGAGACTTTGTGTTGTTTTCCTTTTAAAAGCAGTGCAGGTTTCATCACAGTGGAAACTCCTTTATTGGTAAGCCTCTAAACTAAACTATTGTGGATAAGTGATTCATGCTTTTGAAAATTAACATGACCCAGGCTTCTGTGCCACAGTTTAGATTCTTGAGAAGAGGGCTTTGGAAAAAAGGCAAGGATGCCTCTGAGATCTATTTTTTGGAAAGATCTAAGGCATACACTCTTCCTGTCCTGTTGCTGCTCTCAGGAGAGTGTGACATTCCAACCCTTATTAATCAAATGCAGAACTTTGGATGACAGAATCCTACAGTTCTGACTGGTGAAAAGAGCAACATGGCCTTTATCACACATTTGACTGACACTCAAGAGATTGTCTTGAGATTTTCCACATGATTAACATCATCAAACTTGATTTCTCCATTGGAGACAAAGCCATTTCCAATGATGTAACCCCTAGCATCATTGCCAAAAGAAACAAACCCTTCTTTCCTGAGAGTAGTCATGAAGAAGAAAGTTTGTTCCCAGTCATGTGCATAGATCCCACTGTCTACATACCAGATGCTACTTTGGCATGATGGAGAACCCTGCAATAATAAACAATCAGTTAGTTTGGGACGACCAAACCTTTTTGGTTTTGGGCATGGTCTCATTAACAGATGGTAAACTACAAGGTTATTAGAAACAACAACGTGAGAGGAAGAAGATGGTGAAGAAGAGGAATCCTTTGCTTGGACCTCCTTTTCTGTGGTTTCAAACATAGGAGCATCTAATTGGTTAACTCTCCCAATAGATGTTGAACCATCATAACCAGCTGTGTCTGATTTTGTGATAAAGCTTTTAGCTCATCAGACACATTGCCAGTGGAGTTTGATAAGTTCCTATGTTGCACCTTCTTCTTCTGAGCAATCTCAGCTGTCACCTATTTAACCCCTTCCTTTTTGGATTTCTTTGAGGACTTAAGGGTTACAGGATTTGATGTTGCTGATACAAATGTGGTTTCAAACTCAGTTTCATTTTTACCATTTTCTCTTTAATTTCCTCTTATGTTTGAGTTTGGAACCTCTTTTGTACCAGCAATCATGTGTAAGATGATTGAACAAACCACATACTTCACATGGTTTCTTCTTCATCTTATGTTGATCATCAACTAAAGAGGGTGAAGCAACTGAAGACTTGCTCTTCAGTGCTTTGGAAGCATTGTTTGCTTTCTTAACTTCCTCTTTAGTAGTCTTCAAACTCTTTACTACTGACAGTTTTCTTCTTTTTAGTACTGGCAGTAGTTGGAGTTTGAACTTCAGGTGTTAAATCATGCTCACTAGTCCTTTCAGGACATTCAGAATTAACTCCTGAGTTGATCAACTCATGATCATGTGAGTGTCAGCAGTGGAACCATCAACATCAGCTGATAGGTTCTGAGAGGGCTTGGTGCTGACTTCTACTTCTGATTGTGTTGTATCATAAAGTAGATCACATGATGAAATGGATTGGTTATTACTCTCACCATCAGATTTCTACTCTGCTCTGGAATAAAATCTGTAGGTGGAGCAGTGTGATTGTAACCAATTCCAAACTTCACATTGGAAGCAGATTGCTTACTAAGAGCATTTCAAAACCTTTGCATGATAGTACCCATCTATCACACTCTACCTGGGTGACTGCGAGGGATTCTTTGAGATCTTTATACTTCTCTAGAAGTATCTCTTCCCTAGCCTTATCATCAGTTATTTGGCATTTATGTTTGTAAATCTCATCATTCTTATCATTAAGCACAGACTCAATTCAGCTTTGCTTTGGAAATTATTTGTTCTAGCTCAATGTTCTTGTTGATTAAAGCTACATTTGCTTCTCTAATAGATGCAAATGCTGCTATGCATGTTTCAGAACATAATTTGGATTTTGCCTCAGAGGATACCTGTGATACTTTGGTGTAGAGGCATTAGGGATGAAGTATCAGCAGAATCCAAAGCCATAAGAGCAGATTTCCAAAGGGACTTTAACCACCATGTTGACCAGCACCTGAGAACAGTTGTTCATGACCAGACAAGTCATCTGGTAAACTGCTCTAGTCAACAACTCCTGGGGTGAAGAAGCTGTGTTGTTAAGTTAGTTGTTGTGATGAGATTGGGAAGGTTGTGGTTGAGGCAATGCTTGTGGTTGTTGTGCAATTGGAGCTTGAACAGGATTTGGTTGAGGCATATAATAGCAGGGATAAGGATATGACATTGACCTGTGGAACAAAATATGCAGGAGATCTAGGATGTGAATGATGACCAGAACCAGCAGGATGTTGCCCTCTGTTTTGTGGACTAGTACTAGGAAAAGTCAGAAAGGGTGCAGAAGAGTTAGATCCAGTTGATCTACACTCCTTGCAAAGTGTCCCAGCCTTTGGCATTGTGACACCTCAACTTACTCTTGTCAAAACCAACTTTGGTTTTGCCAGAGAGTCCAGGAAATTTCCTGCCAGTTCTCTTATAGAACTTCTGAGATCTGATATTAATCAATGCCATTTGACTCAGAATATCCATCTCTTCTAGATCATCATCAGCAATTCTTTCAAATCATCCATGATGAAGCAAGATTGTCACTATTACTACCAGAATGACTCTCAATACCAACAAATGCATGATCAGAACTATTTGAAGAGAAATCAATATGCTCATCATAGTTGCTTTCAGATGCAGCATATTCTGACTCATGACCAACCAAGGCAGTGTTCCCTGGTACAAAGTCATCAGTGAGCTTTCCTGATGAGGACAGTTTCCTCTTCTGCTCTATCTCTCTTTCGATGTAAGCAGTTTCCCATGAAGTTGGGTGAGAGATAGGCTATCCAGATTTGCACTGGAGCGTAGGACAATAGTGTATGTGTCCCATCTCTCAGACAGTGATCTGAGGATCTGTTGTTCATCTGGCTATTGGTGTATTCCTGTTTCACCATTTTCAGCTCAGATATCAAGGAGGAAAAACGCTCAAACTGTTGAGTCAGTGTCTCACCCTTTCTATGAGAGAATGTCTCATATTGTTGGGCAAGGATTTCTCTGTTGTTTGCTAAGAGCATTCCAGAGATCATGAGCAGTTTCATGATGCATAAGCCCTGAATAGATTTCATTAGGCAGTGCCATGGCCAGAATTCCATGGGCTTTAGCATCAATCTCAAACAGTTTCCGATCTTCATCAGAGTATTGTTCCTTCTTCTTCGGAACCATTTGATTGGTTTCCGGATTGTTCACCATAGGCTTATCTGGTCCATGTACCACAGATGTCCAACAACCTGAACTGTTAACAGACAGGTGATGAAGCATTCTTCATTGCCATATGTTATACTCGGTCCTAACCAGCATCGGAAGCTTGGTTGAGGAACCGGTATTGTGAGGATCATTAGAAGGAATAGTCATCTCAGATTCAATCAAATTCAATTAAGCTAAAACCAATTTAGAACAAAACACAACCAATTGAACCGAAAGAGATCTCAAAATAAATGAACGAAAGCGACAGAAATTCAATAATCTATAACCAGTTCTTGCGAATATGCTAATTCAATAAATCATAGATATCAATAGCAGTTTCAATGATCAATTGTGAGATCGATCAATGATTAACCTGCTCTGATACCACTTGTTAGGATCAGTGATCTACGTTTGATTGATTAGTGAGTATAGCAGCGGAATTCTAACAATGAATTAGCCAATTCACAAACGAAAAGATATTCAATGAAGAACAAAAACGGTTATAGATAGAGAGAATCTGCAAATATATTTCATTCAATATTCGCTTTCGTGGTAACGGAATGTCACCCTTACAATTAGGTCGACACCTCTTATAAGAGATGTGACGTCTGCTAATGTCACTTGATAGTGACATCTAACAGAATTATTCCAACTGAAACACAACTACTGAAGATGTCAAAACAGCTGACATCTTCTTATAAAAATACTAAGTGTTATCGTTGCTATAACTACTGAAAAATATAAAACTACTGATACTACAACGACTGAGAACAAGCTCTTCAGTCGTTTTACAAAACTACTGAAAGTAAAAACATAAAACTACTGATATCACAACTATTGAAGAAGTACTCTCAGCTGTTGTGACAAACTACTGAAACTTCAGTACTTGGTCTTCAGACTTGAACTACAGACGTTTCATCAGCTGATGACTTCAGTAGATATCATCAGCTGATGTTTTCAGTCTTTGTCTTCAGACTTTGTACACCAGTTGTTGATCTTCAGCCTCGTAGACTCTTCACTGTTGTACTTCAGTACTTCGGTCTTCAGCTTCAGCATTTGTGTTCTTCAGCTGTTCAGCTTCAGCACTTGTGTTCTTCAGCTGTTCAGCTTCAGCACTTGTGTTCTTCAGCTGTTGAACTTCAGCACTTTAGTCTTCAGCTGTTGAAGTCTTCAGTACTTGATCTTCAGCTGTTGGAGTTTTCAGCACTTGTCGAACTACTGATGAAGCCTTCAGCAGTTGTTGTGATATCATGTGGGACTTAGAGGTTTTCTGATCTTGGCTCATTGGTTTTTTGGTCCAACAAGACCAAACCAAGGTGTCAGTAGTTTCACAATTACTGATGACTAAACCAAGTCTTCAGTTGTTTTCAAACATCTGAAGTCAAAACCATGGTTTTAGTATTTTATAACTGATGATGCCTAAAACCAAGACTTTAGTTGTTTCAACTTCTGAAAGGGTAATACCATGTCATCAGTCGTTTAAAACTACTGATGAATAACACCAAACCCTTCAGTCGTTTTCTAACCCTTACCCTACAAATACCCAATACCTAATCCTCCTCAGAGCTTCATCCTATTCAAACCTAACATTCAAACCTCCAAAACTTCTCTCTCATTAATGGCGACCATGCAGCTCAAACCACGACATAACGGTGTTGCCTACCTCACAAAATCACCTTTCTGGACAAAGTTTGATAACTCCATTGAACTAATGGTCCAATCTCCCTACCAAACAGTCTTCTTTCTAAATCTCACCATTTATGCCGAATCCTTACACTAGTTTGGGACGAACGTCACCCTTATAACTGGGGAGAACAACACCGAGTCTCTCCAGTCGTTCGTCAACAACCGACAAGTGGTCATCACTCCGACAATCCTTCGCGAAACCCTACAACTAGATGATGCCACTTTCCCCGCTGGGTATCCAAAGGGCACCACTGATCTATCATTTGTCCACCATGGATACCAGGGTAACCTCAGCGCCTCTACCATCCTGAAGAAGCATTCCATGATGCAGAACGCCTTATTTTTCATATGGGGAATGTATGCTTAGCTCCTAAGACTTCTTCTTGGGATCAAATGTCGACCAGCTGGCAGCAGGTATTCTTCTCTATCCTTGAGCAACAAAACTTAAATTTTTCTGAAATAATTTTTCTTGAACTTAAGGATATGGCCTCAAAACCTATTGCTAACCGATGGATATTATATCCTCGGTTCATCATGCCCATTATAGAGAGCCAGCCGAAAGCTGAGGGACTTGTTGGCCTTGGAGTCCCTGCCATGCCTGTATTGCCTGAGGTATACTCCAGGCACAACTCAGACCAATCAATCAAAAAGGCTACTGAGGGAGATGAGTCCCCTGAGGATGCCCCTGTACCACAAACACAGGAAACACATAGAGGGTTACATCAAAAAGGCTACTGAGGGAGATGAGTCCCCTGAGATGAGTCCCCAGTTGTGTCAAAGACTCAACCTGCCAAAGCCGCACAGGTATCCTCTCAACAGGATCCTGTTGCAACCAATATTGGAGAACCCACACTGCTGGAACCTATCTCACATGAGAGGGTTACCATTGAAGAGCACCATTCACCCCGGGTGCAATCTACTTCTACCCAATCACCACATGCAACCGCCCCCCAAAGTCCTACATTAATTGTTGCAAAAGTGCTGAGTCAGTTGCACTCCTCACCCCCTCCCCACATACCAATTACAACTGGGAATACCTCTACCATTGAGGGGGAGGACCAAAGTGCATCTGATAACCGACAGCACAGGGGTTACAATGTTCCATCTCCTAGTGTAGAAAAGGAGATTGGAACTTCTGGTGAGGCTGCCACTTATCCTGCTTCAGCATATGATCAGGATGTAGTTGGTAACATCACTAAGACCTTACCAGAGGCAACTGCTGATGAAGGACATAGTCCTGAGGCAGGAAGTCCCCAGTTCCAAGACAAAGGGGCACATGCTACAACTGATCTACACTCAGTGCATGTTCATCCTGATTATATCAGGAGGTCAGATGATTCAGTAACTACTGATGATGACCTGGGCTTCTTTTACGATGTGTTAACCCAAAACACCATCCTGGAAGAGGAGGTGAGCAGACTCAAAGAGCTGCTTGCCGAAACTTCTGAGGATCAAAGACCATCTGCCCCTCAAACCCCACAGATGGCACCTTCATCTGAAGGTCTCCCAAACACAGAGCCACTCCCAAATACTCATCCACTTTTCTCTGCTTCTGGCACTATTTCTCAGGAACAGAACACCCTTAAGCAAATAGCTGCTATCTTTCAAAATTCCCTACCTCTCATCACACCTATCATCACTGATATAGTGATCAAAACCAATGATGAGAGGCTTTCCTTAGTAATACAACCCTTGATAGAGGAAGTTGTGGGCAAAAAGCTTGCTGACAATCAAACCCTTGCAACCAATGCAACCAAAAAGGGGGAGATTCAGTCAGTGAAAGCAAAAAGAAAGAGAAGGGCAGAGAGGAAAGAGAAAGAGAAAGAAACAGAAGTGACAGAAGTGGAAAAGGAGAAGGTGTTGGCTGTGGAGACTGAAAAAGAAAAGGAGAAGGAAGCTGACATGGAGAAATCAAAGAAAAGAAAGAATGAAAAGGAGACTGCCTTGGAGCTGATGGTGAAAGAGGCTAATGCCAAACACAGCGGATCAATGGATAACATCATTGATCCGTTGTTTAGGCAAGGCCATGACACTGACAAACTTGACTCTGAGATCAGAAGATTAGAGATTGAATAAATCCAAACGAGATGGGCAAGTTATGACGGTTAGAAAGAGAAAGGCTGGAGATCATGATCAAGTTTATAGCAAAATATCTTGGAAGATCATTGATCGAAATCAAGGCTTGGTCCAGGGACAGCATCTTGGCAATAACCACAAAGATCTGTTCGTCTGAAGTATACAATAAAGGATTAGTTATTGAAGCTTTGATGAAGCTGGTGTTGGGAGCAGGACTGAACTAGCCAAGCAATCTAAAGCCATACTCACCTCCAAAATGCTAGAACAGCCTGTCAACATTCCCACACCAAAACCACCAAAACAACAACCCAGTAAACCAATCCCTAACCCAAAAACCACCAAAAACACAACCCACCAAACCAACTCCCTTACCCTCAAAACAATAGCCGATGATGTACCCCAGAAGAAGAAGAGAAGGGTATTGAGTCTAGAAGAAGATGACGAAGATAATGATGAAGATAAGATAGGCTTCCACTCTCAACTGTTATACAGTTGCCGAAGGCCACAAGTCACTCTTAACAATTACTCCTGAAACTCAAAGACAAATTGTGAAAGTGAAGCTAGAAGAAGAAGAGCTTCACAAACAACATGATGAGGAATTGTTGAGGAGGGTTGACAAAGCATATGCTGCCACATCTTCAATCATCAACATGAAGAAGCATGCTCTCAGATTATACACTCTTAAACATACATTTCAATATCAAAAGAAGAGAGTGAGGATTTGGCCTGATCCCAGGGTGTCTCATAGGATTCACAAGAAAAACATTCCACAAAGATACATTGGCCAAGTGAAGAAGATTGTAGATGAAGTGATCTCACTAGTCTTTGTAGTATCACCCTGGGAAATCCTAGATGACTTCAAGAAAGCCTATAAAGCTAACCCGGCCCCACAGAAGATGCTGCAAAATAAAATGGTGAAAAAGGGGTTAGTATATAAGAGGCTTGAGGAAGTCAGAAAGAATGAACTCCAGTTGTTCCTAGAGGGTAATCACCCAAATGAATTTGCTTATAGAATAATAACAACTGTGAAGCTAAAGAATGGGACACAGGTCAAATACCTATGTGAGTACTATGGGCCAGAATCATTATTTGAAGGAGGTGCTGAAGAGCTGACCATGGAGGAACAAATTACCTTCCTTGAGGCCTATACAAGAGAGTCATACAGACTCATAGTGGGGAAGTAGATCTCATGGATGGGGTAACAGCTCTGTGTCCAGTTCCCCAAGACAGAGTTCCCATTCATACTTTGCCAAACAGATCATTGAAACTTCTTCCCAAGCCTGTGCTTACAAGGGTCACTTCTGAGCTGATCTAGAAGACAAAAAGACCAATCCTTTTGCTATAATAAGTGGGACATCTTCAATAAGTTTTAGAGGTTTTGGCTGCATTGGTTCAGGGGGAGTTTGTTGGACCAAAAGAACCAATGAGTCTGATCAGAAAAACCTCTAAGTCCTACAAACATCACAACAACTGCTGAAGACTTGATCAGCTGTTGTAACAAAGTCTGAAGATCAACAGCTGAAGACTAAAGTACTGAAGACTTCAACAGGTGAAGACTAAAGTACTGAAGACTTCAACAGGTGAAGACTAAAGTACTGAAGACTTCAACAGCTGAAGACTAAAGTACTGAAGACTTCAACAGCTGAAGACCAAAGTCTGAAGATCAACAGCTGAAGACTAAAGTACTGAAGACTTCAACAGCTCAAGACTAAAGTACTGAAGATTTCAACAGCTGAAGACTAAAGTACTGAAGAATTCAATAGCTGAGGACCAAAGTCTGAAGATCAACAGCTAAAGAACAAAGTACTGAAGATCAACAGCTGAAGTACAAAGACTGAAGACATCAGCTGATGACAACAGCTGAAGTTCAAGTACAAGTACTGAAGCCTATAGAGTTTGTTACAACAGCTGAAGAAGCACTCTTTAGTTGTTGTGATGGTTTCCTTTCAGTAGTTTCTTTTTGTTTCAGTATTTGTAAAACAACTGAAGAGCATGTTCTTCAGTCGTTGTAGTTTCAGTAGTTTCTTTTCAGTAGTTGTAGTGACAGTTAACACTTAGGATTTTTGTAAGAAGATGTAAGCTGTTTTTACATCTTGAGTAGTTGTGTTAACTTTCAGTAGATTGAATAATTCTGTTAGATGTCACTATCAAGTGACATCAGCAGACGTCACATCTCTTATATAAGAGATGTTGACCTAATTGTATGTGTGACATTCTGTTACCACGAAAGCGAATATTGAATGAATATCTTTTTCAGAATTCTCTCTGTCTATAACCGTTTGTTCTTACCTTGAATATCTTGTGAATTGGCTAATTCATTGTTTGATTTCCGCTGCTATACTCTCTAATCAATCAAACATAGATCACTGATCCTAACATTAGCTTAATTGCGTATATTTTTCATTTATTTCGTTCTTTGCTCCTTTTATGGTCATCCACACACATTTGCGGTGTTTATATGCTCGTCACCCTTATTGGAACTAACTGATTGTGTTAACGAGTGATAAGATGGGAACCCACAGTCAGGTGAACAGTTTAGTTTGAATTGAGTTCACCAATGAGTCTAATAATCTATTGTGTTGAATCTACTGAGATATCATCTCTGGACTAGCAACCTCTAGGTCTACTTTCATTATGTTACCTTAGTAGTAACCAGTTTTACTATCATTTTTCCTTTTATATTGCTCAGACTACACAGACTTATACTTTGAATTTTGCATCTTATTCAATTTAAACTTTTAAAGTCCTAATTGAGTTGTTCCTATGTACTGTCATTTTCCAAGGTTGTTGAATTGGTATCACAGATACGATCTAATTTCTATAAGCTAGCCTCTTCTCCCTCATTTTTTTTGTTAATGTTACTAACTAAACCTATTCTCCCACTAAAATTTTGTAACCGTAAATGAATTGCGTTTTTAGGATTTTAATAGGCTATGAAATAACATCAATTTAATTAAAACATAGAATAACATAAATAACATAAAATAAATAAAGTAAAAGAAAATTTTACTATACGCATCGGACTACACATGGTCATCATCAGGAATTACATCACCTTTCTTTTAACGCCATTGACCTCTAACAAATATTGAAAACGTGGTTTATCAAAAGTCTTTGTATAGAGGTCAGTGCATTGAATATTAGTATTTATTTTAACCATATCGATTAGGTTCTTTTCAAAACAGTCACATATAAAGTGATATTTTATCCGATGTGTTTGGTCTTTGGATGTGGACCAGATTTTTAGTTACTACAATTGCAGCAGAGTTATCAACAAAAATAGGAGTAGAAGAGAATTTCAAATCGTAATCCCACATTTGCTATTGAATCCATATGATTTGTGAACAGCAACTTGCAACGGCAACATATTTGGCTTCGCAGGTTGACAACAAAACCGAGGTCTGCTTCTTACACTGCGAGGTCACTAATCTTCTCCCAAAGAATTGACATCCTGCTAATGTATACTTGTAATTCATCTTGCAACCTCGGTAATCTGAGTCACTATACGCCGTAAGCTCAAAGTCATCATCATGAGGATACGACAACCCAAGTGTTGGTGTACCCTTCAAATAACAAAATATCCTTTTGACCCCTATTAGATGGTTAACCTTTGGCTTCGCCTGATATCTTGAACATAGACATGTTGCATACATGATATCAGGTCTTGAGGCAGTGAGGTACACGAGAGATCCAATCATTCCTCGGTACATGATGGCATCAACCAGATCACCATTCTCGTCGGGTGCTACATCGTGGCTTGTAGCAAGTGGAGTCCTAACTGCGGAAGCATTCTCCATGTCGAACCGACTGAGAATATCTCCTACATACATGGTCTGTTGTAGAAATATTCCCTTTGGTGTGTGATCCACCTGTAACCTGAGAAAGAATTTTATCTCTCCCATTGCACTCATTTCAAACTCAGCCTTCATTACTGCTTCAAACTCTTTACATAAGTCTTCATTCTTTGAACCGAAGATTATGTCATCTACATAGATTTGGAAGAGCAGTAAATCTCCATCCTTTTCTTTGATGAACAGTGTGCAGTCAATTACACCTATACGAAAGTCGTGTTTCACAAGGTGAGTCGAGAGTTTTTCATACCAGGCTCTAGGCTCTTAATGGAGTCCATAGAAAGCCTTGTCGAGTTTGTAAACTCTGTCTCGATGATATGGATCCTCAAATCCCTCAGGTTGACTGACGTACACTGTCTCTCAGATTTCACAATGAAGGAATGCACACTTCATATCCAGTTGATAGACTTTAATCTTCATATATGATGCATAGGCAAGGAAGATGCGGATGGCTTCCATTCTTGCCACAGGTGCAAACACTTCATTGTAATCTATTCCCTCGACTTGTCGAAATCCCTGAACTACAAGTCGAGCCTTGTTTCTGATGATCACGCCTTGATCATCTTTCTTGCATTTCAAGACCCATTTAACGCCAATGACCTTAGCACCTTTAGGTCTATACACTAGAGTCCATACACCTAACTACTTAAACTGAAGAAGTTCTTCTTGCATGGCACTCACCCATGCTTCATCATTCAAGGCTTCATTTACATACTTTGGCTCAAACTGAGACACAAAGCAACGATATGCACCATCGTGAAGGTATCCCTTTTCCATCACCAAGGTAGAATCACCTGAATACAACTGATTTCTAGTCTGAACTCCTGATCTGACATCTCCAATGACATTATCCAAGGGATGATAGACGTTTATGCGTGTTCCAAGAGTGGTTGGAACAACTACCTACGAATCAAGATTATGAGCGTTAGGTTCTGGAGCTGAGGCAGTAGGAATATGAGGTTCGAAGTCTCAGAGGCATCAACATTAGATGCTTGTGGACTTGTGGTAGAAGGAACCTGTTCGTGTTGGTTGTTCGGATCATTTTCCACAGCTTCTTCATCAGAGGAGGAGTCACTATGTTCAAGTGCTCTCCCTGAGTTGTTAGATGAGCTACCTTATGAACCGATGATGTTGAATGTGGAACCGGTGTGTTCAAGACATCATACATCATCTTGGATGAAAACTCATCTTCAGAAATGGATAGTGGTATGTTGAAGGACTTGAAGAATCCATCATAGTCAAAAAGAAAGCGGGTCCTTTTTCTAGCAGGTGTGTGGTGTATCTCTAAACATCAAACAACACACTTCTACTTGGACCCGTTGAGTTGTTGTAAACTCTCTTGTTTGGTATGTTTATCCTAGACAGATACCTTCATCAACCTTCTTGCTGAATTTTCCGTCCTCAGTCTTCTTTAGTAGGGTGCACGGTGCGCCAAACGGCTCGAGATACTCTGGATTTGGTTTACGTTGTTGTAGTAACTCGTAACATGTCTTTCCATAGTGTTTTACTATTAGAACTCGATTCAACGTGTAACACGCTTTGCAACTGCCTCATTCCAGAATTCGATAGGCAGTTTCGAGTCTGCTAGCATTGTTTGTGTCGTCTCTATCAAGCTGCAATTTTTCCTTCAGCAACGCCGTTCTCTGAGGAGTGTAGGCAGAGGTGAACTGGTGCACAATTCCCTTTTCCTTGCAGTGGGCCTCTATCCATTGCTTCTTGAACTTGCTTTCGCTGTTTGAGCGCATTTGACATACCTTCAGCTTGTAGAGGGACTCAAGTGTAGTTACTAATTCTTTGAGTGACTCAAATGTTTCTGACTTGTATTTCAAAAACATTGCCCAAGAGAATCTTGACTTGTCATCAGTAACTACATAGCAGTACAAGTCGCCTGCGATGCTTCTTGTACTGACTGGACCAAACAGATCCATGTGAAGAAGCTCAAGAGGAAGTTCGATTGAATGAACTTTCTTTTCCTTATGAGACTTCTTTGTCTATTTTCCCTTCTTTCATGCAACACAGAAATCCGGAAGTTGGAAGTTTTTGACGTTAACTCCTCTCACTAGATCATTCTGGATCAAGTGATTCATCTTCCGTAGATTAATGTTTCCCATTCTCCTATGCCAGGAGATGGAATCCTTCTCAGTTGCTTTTGACAAGAAGCACTGAAGTTCACGATCCATTTGGGGCTTTTTATATCTTAACGCAGACATTAAGACTTGGTCATCCGGGATCACATAGTCCTTTTTTAGGACATATCACATCTTGTTGTCAAATACTACATTTAAACCTTTATCACGTATTTGGGAAACAGAAAGCAGGTTATTTTGAAGTTGTTGAACGTAGTTTACCTTGTCAAACTTCCTTTCTAATACCCACCTCCCCTTGAGCTGTGATATACCCACCTTTCATTCCAGCAAATGAACATGGCTCCTTTGATTTGTTTGACATTTGATAAGAGAGCCTTGTTCTGTCATGTGCCTGGATGCTCCGCTATCAACAATCCCGTGTTGGTTCAGCACTATAGCGAACACCCTGCACTTTTAATTGAAAATATAGTTCGGTTATGGACCCAAGCCTTTACTGGCTTGGGTTTTCCCAGAGGCATCACAACACATAAATTCAAACTCATGACTTTTGAGGGTGAGGAAAGGAAAGTTAGATGTCTTCTTGCTCTCATTATCAGACAAGGGGATTGATTTTCTTTCCATAAGCCAACTTTGTGTAAGGCCTGTTGTGATAAACAGACGACTGGCTAATGGGTGAACATTAGGTTCGCTAGCCCTTCTAGGTGGTGTCACTGAGTTCCTCTTAAAAGAGCTAGGTTCTGGGTCTTGAAGTTCAACATTCATCCTTGGTGTCTGATAGTAAGGACAATTAGACACAATGTGTCCATACTCTCCATAGCTGTAACATGATCGCTTTCAACATTACGATTTACTGTATTTGTAGAGAAGTGTATGTCACACGAGGACCTACTCTGTTTGGATTGAGACACTTCTTGTTTAGATGTATAGTCTGGTTTCACATATTTAATTTCTTTAACGTTTTTAACATCCTTTCCCTTTGTTTACCTGGACTTTGACTTGATGCACGTGATTGGTTAACATTAATGGTCTTTTAAGTTTAGATTTGACTGTGCTTGAACCATACTTTATATTAACCTTTTCAATCTCTTTTTCCAGATTAACACAAGGCATTTGCCTTTTGCCTTTCACGTGGCCTCCTTTTGTTAGTTCCAGATTCATTTAATTTACATGTACAATCTGGATCACTTACAAGAGGAGTGAACACCACGTGATCCTTGATTGGATTTTTATTGATTGGCTGCTTTTAGTGTTCATCAATGTCTGGGTGGTGGTGGAATCACTTTATGTCCCAATCCCTCCCCATTATTACGCTCTCTCACTAAGTGTGGACAATATGGGATGAACTTGTCCAATTATGTAGCTTTTGTTTTATTGAAATAACTTCTACTTCTAAAACTGCCTTTTGTTTCTTAGTGTCTTCTAGGGAGTTAAGATAGTACCTAATGTCATTAGCTTGTTTAAGGCTACTACTTCTGTTTCCCTAAGCTATTTGTACAAAAGGTCTATCTTTTCTTTGTAATTGTGCTCATTTTGTTTTAGTACTCTATTAGCTTCGGTGCATAGTTGCAAGTCCTTTAATAAGCTATCATTATGATCTAATAACCTAGCAAATTTTAAATCTATGCTTTCCCTAAATTATTACAATTAGAACAAGCGTGATTATGGAAATGTTGGTTAGTATTACTTACCTAGGAGGTTCTGACGAATCAGCCATTAGACCAGAGTCTGGTGTTTCTGGTTCTGGTGATTGTGACATTATTGCAGTTGATCCTTCTTCAAGCAGGTAGTTGACCACTAGTGTAGTCTCTTAGTGTTGGACATCGCATGTTCCACTGCAATATCTCTTTCACTAGCTAATCGTCATCTATATCCTCCACGCTAGCAATGTTGGATTCTCACGGTGAGACAAACTGAAAGCTCCAGTCCTGTCCATAATCATCATGTGCAGTCAAGACTTTAGGATACTTGCTTGATGAAGTAGGACTACTAGTGGGTTTATCCTGACGATTAAAGGATGAAAAAGGATTCCCATTTCCAGTCTTCTTAGGCTTCACACACTCACGCTTGAAGTGCCCCTTCTCGCCACAGTTGAAAGAGGTCACCTTGGTCTTGTCGAAGCCAAAAGTAGTGTCCTTAGTTGCAACCAAGTTCTGTCCGGTCTTCTTCACAAACCAGCTGAACTTATATCCATCTGTTCCAGCTCTGTCTCATCCACCTGCTTGTAATCCTCATCAGCCAGATGGTAGTTCCTAATTTTACCAGCAATTAGTCGATCATAGGAGTGGACTACTGCATCTAGGAGATCCATGTGCTCTTTAGCTACCTCAACTGTCACATTACTGAAATTCTGGTCTTCAGCTCTGTTGCATTGGCTTTAGGTATGATGTATTGGGTACGAGATGACCCTGACGTTTTCGTCCCTGAAGTAGAGGCTTGAGAAGAACCAGCTGAACTTGACACAAAAGCTCTCTGAAGTGGTGCTCCAGATGTTTTGGCTTGAGGAGTCGCGTTGTATAGTGCTTGATTCTGATTATAGATATACTTTTGGGCTCTATACACTATCCTACGCTCTTCCTCTCTCAGTTTCAGAATGAAACCATTTTGTCTAAGATTGGAGACAAAAGAAACCCATTTCTCTGGCAACCCTCAGCAAAGTTTGACACTTTGTCTTTTGTTGACGTCGTTACTCCATGGGTGTGCATCTCATTCATCAAGTGGTAGAACCTATCGATAACATCATCCAGGCTTTCTTTACCCATCGAAGAGAAGTTGTCAAACTCCTTCTTCAAAGCCTTAGCTTTATGGCCTTTAATGATGCGTTCCCATCATATCTCTTCTCCAATGCATCCCATAATTTCTTCGCTTACGTATACTCAAAAAATTGATGGAAAATATCCTTTGGAATTGACTGTGTAAGCAAAGCATAGACTTTCTTCCAGCATTGTATTTGATCTTTTGTCCATCAATCACGCGACCCAATGTAAGTTTGACACCATCAGCTCCTACTGGCATGCTGTACCCCGTCTCTATAGATTCCCACATATTAGGATCTACTCCATTTAAGTAGATCTCGAAACGTTGCCTCCATTGTGGGTATTCGTCTAACGTGATTAGCTTAGGGGGTTTATTATGATTCCCCACTTCATTCTCCACTAGCACTAAATTCTGAATGAGTGAGTCTTACCCTGCTGTGAATGCTAAGTATTTGTCCTCCATTGCTATTAACTTTAGTCTTTGGAACAAACTGTTTCACTTGTGCGAATGAAGGTGTGCGATTGGGCTATTCGTGCAATTAAACAATTCGGTGGGTTCAATTGTGCGACTGAACTACTGAGGATGGCTCAGTCGGGCGAATGAACAAATGCGGTTGAACAATATGAATAGACTGCTTAGTCGTACGAATGGAGGTACGAATGAGTCCAATTGTACTTATGAGGGATGCATATGTATTCAGTCATGCGATTGAGTCATCGTGTGACTGAAGCTACAGGATTTCAGAAATTCGTAGGTTTAAGGTGTTCTAGACGCAAAAATACGAATTTCACTAACCCTAATTGCCGTATGTCAGAAAGTTAAACTTTACGAACAGGTGATGTCTAAGACACCGTTTGACACAAAAGATTGCGTTTTTAGTGAAAAACACAATTTTTGTATCAAAACCGATTGAATCACACATAAATCAAGAACCAAAGCTATGATACCACTTGTTAGGATCGTGTATTAAACGAAATACTAATTGATAAACGTGTATACCAAATCAAATAGTGTGAAATCCTATTTGATTGGCGATCCAATCAGTGAGAACGCATGTAGAAACAATTATGGCTTGAATCTAAATGTTAGGAACGATTTGGAAACGATCTAGTGCGATCTATGAACTTGGAACAGTTTCTTAGAGGTCTCTGGACGGCTAGGGTACGGATGTAGTCGAAGTTTTCTTAATTGTTACGTTTTTCATGAATAAAGTGGTATTTATAGGTTAGGGTTTCTCAATCGGGCAACTGAACTATTTGCATGGTTCAGTCGTGCGATTCAGCCATGTGGTGATCTGTTGGTACGACTGAGTGTTCAGTCGTGCAGTTGAGTCAATTTCATGTTACTCTCCTGCGACTGATCCAGTCTCCTGGTTCGGTCATGCGACTGAGTCATTCGCATGAAGTTGTTCATGCGTCTGGTCCATTAGCATGGGCCATTCGCAAGAGAACTTCATACTACTAAGTTCAAATAGATTTATTAATCATTACATTACTAATATTAGTTCAAACAACCACAAACCTATATAGTCAATTCAATAAGCGTTAAACTACTAATTAATGAAATAATAAACATTATAAGCACAAAAAAACATTTTTATTTCATTAAGTACCAAATCTATTACATATGTGTAAGACAATAAAGACATATTGCATTAAGCTTAGAAACTTGGTACACATGCATCTACAAGTATACAAATGAGTTCAATTGTACGAATGGATGAATCGTGAGACTGAAGGCTATTGTGTTTGTAAAATCGAATATATTGACAATATGACACAAAGTATGAGTTTACCAGGAACCCTAATCTGCCGTATGATGAAAAACTAAAACTTTAAAGCATACAAATGTAGAAAAAACCTTTTGAAGCAAAGTGGTGACTCTTTTGATTGAAAACATAGGTTTTAACAACAAACTAATTGAATCCACGCAAAATCACGAGCCAATGGCTCTGATACCACTTGTTAGGACCGTGTACGTACGGATTACTAACGCATTCTACATGAAACCAGATCAAATAGTGTGGAATCCTATTTGATTGGTGATCCAATCAGTGAAAATGATAACCCAATCGATCTAACAATGTATCGAACGTTAAGAATGAGTACAAGTCGATCAAGAACGAACTATGAAGTTGGATTGGGTGTGCTCGACGATCAAGGCGGCTAGGGTTTATGTATATTCGAAGTCTCCCTCCCAGTGTTATGTTTTTTCATGAATTAAGTGGTATTTATTGGTTTGTAGCTGCCATTCGTACGACTGAACCATTACTATTGTTCAATCGTGCGATTGACTCATGCGATTTAGTCATACGCACGACTGAAGGTTCAGTCATGCCACTGAGTTAATATTATGCCTCAATCTTATGGCTGATCCAGTCTCCTAGTTCAGTCATGCAACTGTTCATTAGTATGATTCATTCATGCGTATGGTCCATAAGTATTGTCCATTAGCATGAATAATCGCCCGACTACGTTGAGCACATTTCCCAATCATTATTGACTTAGAATTGTGTACAACAATCTCAAACCTATATATGAAGTTCATACATATGACTTATACATAACACAATATAATATGAAATAATGAAAATAAATAAACATGAAGGGATATATCATATTTCATTTCATCATCATATTACATATATATAAGACATGAAAGACTTTTACATTTAATCACATAAACTAGGAACATCAGTATCTACAAAGGATGGTGAGAAATCAGACCGAGTGGGAGCCCATGTTTCCACTCTAGTCTTTTTGGTTTGAACAAGAGGGACCTGCTAAATCAGAGTAGATTGAACAAGGGTTCGTTTGGGGTGTCTCTGATATGTATGTTTGATGGGGTGTTGGTTGGTAATAAGAGGGTAGTTGCCGGTTTGGGTTCATCACCGTGGGGTTAACAGGGATGTCACCAAGAGCCATTGGTTCAATCATACCTAGAAGAAGCTCAGTGTGTCTTCCAGAAAAGTTGGTGGACACTCTCTTCAAGACTTTGAAGATGGTTGGCCTCCTTTAAGGGACATTCAAAATAGCTGCACAAACAAGCTGACTCTTGTCCAACTCATAGTTGATAATATGCTGAAGGAACCTAGGATACATGAAGAATGCGTCCCTCTGGAGGTTCCCCATAAGGTTGATCAGCACAAATCTTGAGTAATTGAAGCTGAGGCTTTTCACCAGTCCATGAACTAGGTATCGTAGTTCATATAGGATTTGATCCCATCCCCCAGACTTATTTGACAAGCATTGGAGAACAACATGGACCATGAATATCCTGTTATATGAGATGTTAAGCTTGTAAACTATAGACATGCTCACATCTCAACCATATCCAATCTGGGTATACATGTCAATAGGTCCAATTTGGGGAATTCTATTGGAGAGTCTTCATCGTGAAGCTCCAGATGATCCTTGATGAGTTGTTTGAGATGATCAAGCCTAGCCATATATGTTCGACCGTATAACCCTAACTCCATTTAGGGTTTCAATTGGACCGTTACCCTAAAATTCTCCATATGGTTTGAATAAATGGTGGGGTTCATAGTTAAAGCAGTGTAGAAGGTATATTGGGTGAGAAAGGAGACGATATCTTAGAAGTTAGCATCCTTGGATATATCAAGCAGTGCAAGCTGGTTATGGTTGTGGTTAAGTGCCATTGTAAGGTAAGAACGTAGGAAACAAGTTTGAACTGGGTAAATTTGGGATGAAGAAAGCTTTGGGCAGTAAAATCGGTAAAAAGATTAAAATCGGTGAGTCAAAGTATTTAAGTGCGGGAAAGTGGTGGATGGATAAGGTGAAGTGATGGTTTGGGTATGATGTTAAAAGGGCAATAAGGTTAAATCCATATAAAATATTCTGACAACATTAAGAAAAACTTTACCTTTTTATAGCTGCGGGGCCCAAAGATTTCCATTACACTATAAGGTCTTGTTACGAGTATAAGAGATTTCGGATGGTAATATTCTTCCGAAGCCAACTTCACTTTCGAAGGTAATTTCTTACTTCCGAAAGTGAAATGGTTTTCGAAATGAAGGGTTTATAAGTTTCAAAAGTAGATCTGATAAATTATCAATCGCTTCTTCCGAGACTGAAAAACTCCTCCAAGAAGTAGGTTTCCCTTGGAGGAATTTTTCTATGCAAGATATGGAAAAAAATTAAACTAAACTTTTGTAACATGGCTTAGATTGTTTTGACAAAAGACATTTCACATTTTTCAAAGGTTTTCAAGTGAGATGGACTAATCAATGTTTACCATCCCAATAGCTATAATGAGATACTTAAATCATGTTTCATCAAAGAATATGGTGAACAGATCAACATATGATCATTTGAATCAATTTTGATTAGTTTGATTAGATTTTTTTGATGAAAATCTCTAATGAAATGGTACCTGATATCAATGTGTTTTTTCTTAGAGTGCTTCACTGGATTTTAACTAATGGAGATAGCACTTTTGTTGTCAATGTTGATTGGAGTGCTCAAGAAGTTGAATCCGTAGTTTAGCATTTGGTTTTGAATATATAGCAGCTGGGCACAACAACTTGCAGCTGCAATGTATTCAGACTCAACAGTAGATGTAGATACACAAGATTGCTTCTTGCATTACAATAAGATGATCATTCAACTAAGAAATCAACATCCTTCTGATGTGGATTTCTTGTTGATGTTGCAGCCACCATAGTCACTATTCAAATAACCATAGAGATTGAAGTTGCTATTCCTAGGATACTAGAGACCTTACTTAGGTGCTCCTTTGAGGTATCTAAGGGTTCTCTTGGTAGTAACTAGGTGATACATCTTTGGAGGAGCCTGATATATATTGCACAAATGAATGTGCAAACATGCTATCATGTGTACTTCCTATGACGTACATCAGAGACCAAATGATTGCCATATACTAATGCTCATCAGTATCCTCCCCCTTAGAGTCCGGACAAAGATCATGATTACTAGGTATGGGTGTCTTGGTTGGCTTACAATATTTCATCTCAAATCTTTCTAAAATTTCATTAACATACTTAGATTGATTTATGAAGAATGTCTCCTTCATCTACTTCACTTGAATTCCAAAGAAAAAGTCCATTTTCCCATAGAACTCATCTTAAATGTTTTCATTCACAATGCTCTCAAAGTCCTGGCACATTTGGTCATTTGAGGAACCAAATATAATGTCATCAACATAGAATTGAAAGATAAATATGTCTCTGCCATAACTCCATATGAAAAGATTCATATCAATGGTACCTCTAGTGTATCCATTCTTCAGGAGAGATTGAGACAATGTCATATACCACAGCCTAGGTGCCTGGTGCAACCCATAAAGAGCTTTATCCAGCTTGCACACATAGTTAGTGTGTTGTGTGTCTTCAAATCCTAGAGGTTGGCATATATAGTGCTCCCTATGTATATTCTTATATAGAAAGGCACACTTGGCATCAAGCTCGTAGATAGTAAAATTCTTGGATGTAGCATAAGTAAGGAAGAGCCTAACGGCCTTAAGTCTTGCAACAGGTGTAAAGAAATTAGTATAATTGATTCCTTCCTCTTAGGTGTATCCTTGAACTACCAGTCTTGCTTTGGTTTTGATGATCAAGCCTTTATCATCTCTCTTGTTTCTAAGAACACATTTGGTGCCTATTGGTACTTGACTAGAAGGTAGCAGACATATGTTCCAAACCTTTAGTCTCTTGAATTAAAGCAATTACACTTTCATTGATTCAACCTGTCTACTATCCTTTAATGCTTCTTCTACTTTCTTGAGTTCCATCTGAGAAAAAAAAGCATGAATATAGGTAGACATTCCCATGGTGAGCTTGTCCCCTTGCTCTAACACCTTCAGATACTTCTCCTATGATGTTCTCAGGTGGTTTAGTATTATGCATCCTAAGTCTATGAATCACCTCTAGTTGCAAGATAGATCCGGGTTGGACATATTTTTTCAAACTCGTTAAATAAGGACTGATTGAACGAATGATAAACATCATCATCATTTGTTGGTAGTGAAGCAACTTTAACAACTGCATGTTCCTTAAAAATGCTACTTCCATAAACAATGTGTTGTGTAGTGTCACCAGATGCGTTTTGAGGCTCACTAGGTGGAGCACTGGTTGAAGCTCCCGTATCTTTTGAAATAGTTATACTATCGGATCTAAGATAGTGGGAGCCTGACCTTCAGTCACTCATGGAGAACTTGAACGAGGTCTGGGTAATTCAAACAGTTGATTATCATTAGAATTACTTTGAGTACGTGTTCTAGCTGAAACATTCTCACAAAATTGATTAGAATAGTTTGGAAAAAATTCTAAGTCAAAAATATAATCAGGGCCATTCCCCCTAACACAAGGAGTGTGCTCATTACCATAATGTTAGATGATTCCTTAGCATGTTGATTTTTAATGTTATAAACTATATAAGCAATAGAGTTGGAGGAATATCCAACAAAAAATAGTAGAATCCAGCTTTTCAGCAAGTTTTGCCAAATTTTCTTTTATGTTAAGTATGGTACACCTGCTGCCAAAGACCTTAGAAAGGCAACGAATGGTGGCCTCTTGTTCCATAGCTCATAAGTGGTTTTTCAATATGGCTTAACTATATGGACTATGTTTTACACTAGCATGTAGTGTTGACTACCTTTACCCAGAAAGTTAGAGGCAGCTTTGAATTAGTCAACATAGTCCGGGGATCCTCAATAAGTGTCTTGTTCCTCTTGTTAGCAATACCTTTTGTTGAGTTCTAGGAGCACTATATTCTCTAGCATTGCCTTTTGAGTTACAAAATGAGTCAAGAACTTGTTTCTTAAATTTAGTCCCTTGATCACTTCTAATTATTTTTACCTCGTGATCACTTGATTCTTGTAATATCATCAACTATCACAAGGCAAAATGATTATCTCAACGCTCATTATATTTGTTAGACCAAATAGATCTATGTGCAGAAAGTGTAATGGAGTGGTGATAGAATTAACAACATTGGATTTATGAGATGTTCTATGATGCTTCCCTTTTTAGAAAAACCATGTACCAAGTTATTTTTCACTAATTTATTCATAGTTTTTAAATTTACATCACACATTCATTTATGCCGTAGTGTTGACTCATCATCATCAGTTATGGAAAGATGGCATGGTATTTCTCCTAGTGGGGAAGCATTGATCATATCAAGATTGTCCATAACCCCTTTCCTAGATGATCTAAGAAGCACTAATTCTGGAGGAATGGTCATCCCAGGTTTGAGGATAATACACTCATGTTCTTTGAAAAGCATTTGATGCTTCTAATCAAGAATTGAGAGACACTTAAAAGGTTGTGTTCTTGCTGTTTGAAAAAGTGTACTTTGTCAACCTTTAACTTGCGTTGAATACACTCCCTCTGCTAGAAATCTATCCTCCAGCCTCACCTCAAAACTAAAAGGACCTCCATCAAAATGTTGAAATTATTGGAGGAGAGATTTGTTTCCTATCATGTGCCTCGAGCATCCAAACACTATTGTCCTTGTATATGGATGTCTTTTATTGGAGACCCAACCCTTGTTTGTCATGGACTTTTCCAATTCTAAAGATTTTATCAAACCAAAATTTATGCATGAGCGTTCAATAGGTGTTTTTGAAGAGGAGGCCTGGGCTGCAGCATCTTCTTTGATCATTCATTCCATACCTTGGTCGATCATTAAGGATGAGCTTGTTAAGGCTTGAGTAGCATTGCTCTTTTCCAAAGCTTCTTTCTTCTTGAAGGAAACCTTTACTACCTTCTCTTCCGAAGCAGTCTTCTTCTAGGATGGTTTCAAGGGGACTTTCTTGTGTTTCTGAGTCTTGACCGCTTTAACATCCGATGCCATTTTCCCTTGGAAACAAGGACTTTCTTCCGGAAGCAACCTTGCTTCAGAAACAACCTTTCCCTTTTCATCACTTGAACCATTAGATCAGGTCCAAATGAGAAATCTTACCTAACTCCTTCTTTTTTAACATCATTTGCATAATGTGTGCTAGCAGGATTGTATTAACAATCTCTGGCCATGTGGTTTTGCTAGCCAGACATTATGTATGCAATGTTAATCTTTTGGGAATTTGAGGGCTAATATTTCTTATTCTTCTTATTTTCATTGCAGTCATTCCATTTACCTTAGGATCCTTATGTTGGATAGGTTTGCCGGTATTACACACTTTTGTAGGTTAAGAAGTTCCCACCACCTGGAATCCAGTTCATATGAACACACCCTTTTGCTTTGGGTCAATCTTCAACTTTAATTTAGTCTCTTTCATGGAAGTTTTTCTAGTTGCCTTAGCCTGGCTTCTTTTGGCTTTGGTTTTAAGGGGATTGTCATCACTGGTAAGAGGGGTATGGTCTACCTAGATCTTCCTATGATGGTCTCCAAACTTGTGTCACTTTTCGACTCAAGGGAATGTGGGTCAGCAGATGGAACCTCTTGCTCTCCAGTACCATATCTTTGTTGTCTAACAGAATCATAAGAGTCTGGTGATACAATTTCTTTGGTCCCCAACCCACCTTGTTTTGATAACTAAGTTTTGGGTAAGAGGATGATGCAAGAATGGATTGGAAGTTTTGCTCTGAGATAGCATGCTTCCTGGCTTGAGCCTCAACTGTGACAAGCTAGGCTTGAGCCTCAACTGTGACAAGCTAGGCTTGAGCCTCAGTCAATTTGGATATTAAATCCTTGATTTGAGTCTTGTAGTTTGTTATTAAAATCCTAAAAATAATTAACCCAGTTATGATTTTCGTATTTTAAGGGGAGAATAAGTCAGCAAGTTAACATTAAAAAAACAAAAAAAAAACAAAAAAACAAAAAAAAACGAGGTAGAAGGAGTGGAAAGCTGATATAAGGTAGAACCTATCTGTGATACCGATTCAAACCCTTTGGAATATGATAGTACACAGGAACAAATCAAGAGGGACTTTGAAATTTTAATTTAGAAAAGGTGCAAAAATTCAAAATATAAGTCTGTGTAGTCTAAGCAATATAAAAGGGAAGATGATAGAAAAACTGGTAACTCTTAAGGTAACACAATGAGAGTAGACCTAGAGGTTGCTAGACCACAATTGATATGTCGGTAGATTCAACACAATAGATGATTAGACCTGACTCGTGATCTCAAGATCAAACTAAGTGGTTCAACTGATTGTGGGCTCCCATCTTATCACTGGTTAACACAATCAACAGTATTCCAATAAGGGGTAATGAGCATGTAAACGCCACAATTGTGTGCGGATGACCATAAATAGAGCAAAGCACGAAAAAAATGAAATAAAAATGCTATCAAGCTAATGACTTATGTTGTTGGTGCATTTGGTGCAACAGAAAATTAAGCAACTCTAACAAGGAGATAGCTTGTATGCCTCTCTGCTGTGCGATGGCACTGACCTGAGGATAAGCATAACCTAGATATTCTAGAATTCATTGTTGTTTTCCGCCTCTCTGCTGTGCGATGGCACTGACCTGAGGACTGGCTTCTCTTTGAAAGCTCTAAGAATGGTCTCTCCTTGTAATAATACCCGTAGACCACTCAAAAGCTCCTGAGGAATGTTGCTTACCATATAAGTGTGGGATCCACAAATGTTAGTTGAAATAATTAAACCTAAAACAATCACCAGTGTGGGTCAAAAGTCTTTGTACTGATTTAAGTGGACAAACAAATTGACAATCATTGTAACTGCAATTCTTGAAAGTTGAATCAATGTGGAAATCTAAGAGCTTCAGTATGATTTGCTAAAGTTGCAAATGACTCTGGATGAACACCAAGAATTGAGCATCAAAAGATTTTGATAACAAGTCAAACTGATTTGAACTGCATGTATGATTCCAAAATTGAATTGGTCCAGGTATGGTCAATCTAAGTTAAAGCTGTCTATTCCGGAACCAAATCAGTAGATTTTCCATCTTAGGACTTATCTCTCACAAAAAGCAAAAACATTTTTTTTATTATTTAGTTTAATTTTCTAATTTAGTCAGTCGTTTTAGTTTGTTTGTTTATCGGATTACATCAGAAAAATCAGTAAGGGATCAACTCACTAACAGGGTCATGTCTGAGATGATCACATATGTGTTAAAAGTTAAATAAGTCACGTCTGAGGTGATAAAAAGGTTTTCAAGTCAAAACAATCATGTCTAAGATGATCAACTGCTCATAACGTAAATTTCTGCAATTAAAGGGATTTTAAAAGTTAAATATTCAAATTGGCAGAAAATTTAATAAATATGACCTATTCGCACGAATGGACCATCCGTATAGACCAATCATACGAATGGAAGCTATTCGTATGAATGGACCACGAACATGGACTATTCAACCGAATGGCCCATACGATTGGCCCAGTCAGATGATTAAGGGCGAATGAGTGAGTCTGTCGCACGACTGAGATTCAGTCGGACGACTGAACCAATCGCACGTCTGAGTCCCACTTGCACGACTGAAAGGTGCGTATGAGCTCAGTCGCACGATTGAATCTCGGGTTAATATAAATAGAAGGGGAGTCGATCGCAGAGACTCACCACCTTCAAAATCACCCTGAATCGCACGAATTTGCAAAAATTCCAATTGATCTCTAAACCCCCCGTTTCTTGATTACTGACTATCTACATCGACTCTACAGGTAATTTACGGTATAGATGCACCCCCATAACTTTAAATTTGATGAAAAAAACGGTACATTCGGACTCGCAAAGTAACCGAGACTTAAGTGACTAAATAACCTACCTAAATGACTCAAACAAACGAAAGTAATGATGTGCGGTGGTTTAAGAATGTATTGCGAGTCAAATGAACCAGATAACGATGTCTAAAACTCAAAAATGGTGAAAAGGTGATTTTGAATTGAACAGTCAGTTCATCATGCGAATGGACAGAGTGATGAACTTCAGTCGCACGACTGAAGGGCTCAAACTGCTTAATCGCATGGCTGAACCATGGGTATGAAGGTCAGTCGCACGACTGGTGTAACCGCATGAGGGTATATACGTAGGAGCCCAGTCGCACACTCAGGGCTACATATGGGATCAGTCGCACGACTGAGTCCCAGTCGCACGGTTCAATCGCACGACTGAACCCCTTTCCCACTGTTTAATCGCATGACTAAACCTCAGTCGCACAATCTCAATCGCATGAAAGAAAGATTTTCTTCAAGCTTAAGGTTTTCATGACTTTCTTAGCCAATGGTACTAATGTTTACTTTCGTTGTGTAACAGATGGCGAGTCGATGGATTATGAGCATGAAGCACAATATATGTGCTCATCTGGACTTGACATCCAAGAACGCTGCTGATTTCTCTGGCATAATCTCATTTCTACTCAGATCAAGGATTGCACATGCCATATCTACTCCTTGCACTCCGTATCAATCCATTCAGCAAGCCTTCTGGGAAGGCGCTACAGTTGATAGATCGTCTTAGCATCATTGCATCAGAAGTACCATATTTGGAGAGGCTATTACTATTTCAGAGGAGGATCTAAGGATCGTACTACAGTTGGGGGATGACGCTGATTGTCCGACTCGATTACACCCCCTCACAGTCAGAGGATGCTTTCTTAGAGCCAAAAACTCTGGGGACATCAATTCTGGGGTACTCAACAAGAGTAACCTCTGTCCCCAGTTTAAATATCTTACACACGTGCTGCTTAAGTGCATATCTTCCAGAAAGGGAGGTTTTGATGAGCTGTCAGACCAGATGCCGAATACGTACGTTGCGTTGGTGCCGAACCATCCGTTCAGCTTCTCCAAGATGATCTTCATCTATCTGGTGGAGAACATCAAGGGGAAAGGGAAGGAAGGCTTCTGTATGTACCCCAGGTTTATGCAGATGATCATAGATCAAAAGCTTCCCTCCCTGCCGAAGGAAAAGGAGGATGCGGTAGTCCTGGAGGAAAGCAAGTGAAACCTCCTGTCAGGAGGTTGTTTGGTCATCTTGCCCGGACGACTACGTGGTGCCAGCAAAGAGAAAGTGGCGTCACGATGATAGTGACTCTGATGTGGAACAGATAGCACTACCCACTCATGACTCATATGATGATAACAGTGGGCATGCTGGAGACGATACGCCTATTCCACCTAGAGGCACTGTGTCTGATTTTGTACATCCAGTGTCCGTCCCAGCTGGAGAAGTGACCGAGTCAGCTGGATTTCATCAGGATTTGGTTTATGGTGCGGAGGAGGAGGATGAATCGGATGACGAGCCCCTAACGCGAACTGTGGGAAGAAACGTTGTTCCCACAGAACATGGGTTAAGGGTGGTTGGTGAACACCCGAGAGACTCCGGAGATACTAATACTGACCCAAGCTATGCACGGGGTCCACAAGTAGGGTTGTAGGGGGAGCTTCACCTCAACGGGGACGAAGAGGAAGAGAATGGCTAAACCCCATGTTTAGAAGAAGAAGAAGCGTCGGGTGACCTTCCTCACCACTACAGCCACCACATCCAACACAGCCACCACATCCACCACATCCACCACAGCCACCACATCCACCACATCCACCACATCCACCACATCTACCACAGCCACCACCATACCTCCCACCACAGTACAGATTCCCTCCACCACCATATCCTTTATTCCCACATCACCTCCATCATTTCACAGACCTATCTTTACTACAGCCACCACCACCACCACCACCACTTCACCAAGCAATACCTCAGCCCATCCCTCACATACTTATGGATCTCCTCTACCTCCAATCGGGGTAGAGGAACAGTTGTCTGCGCTTAACAGAATGGTGATGCGCTTACTGGCTGCTGATGAGGAAAAGGCAGCTTAGATTCGCCAGCTTACTGACCTGACTGCTGCACAATCTCACCAAATTGCAGAGTAGGCTCGAGTTATAGAGGAGCAGGCCCAGCAGATGGCTGCTCAGAGCACCAAGATGGACCAACTCCAAGCTCAAAGTGTCACATCAAGCAAGAAAATAGAGGAGTTGGAGAAGGAAAAGAAGATTATCCTGTTAAAACTAAAAGGATCTAAGGAGGATCCATTGAAGATCAAGGAAGGAGATAGAAATGATGATGATGAAGATAATGATGAGGATGATGAGAGTGATACTGAGGAGTATGAAGATACAGAAAGAGATAGGACAGAGGATAAGGACGATGATGAAGAAGCAGAAGGAGGGGATGCACTTACATCGGCCCCTACTACAGGTAAAGAGAAAAGGACAAAGAAGAGACAAGATCAATCAGCTTCTACCTCTGCTCCTCCAAGTGATGAAACAATTATACAAGATAAAAGTAAAGACTAGATGTTTATGAATTTATTTTATTTTGTATTTGAATCCTGTATTGAACACAATGTATTTAATGTTTATATTACTTTAATGCATTTCTATTTGATTAATTACTAATGATTTATGTGTCGAATGTTTAAATCAAACAGATCAAAATTACCAAAGAGATGAGTTTGATGTTGCTCCCCTTCAGCAGGTTAAGTCTCAGCTAACAATGATTTTTGATCTGCAAGGGATTGTCAGGAGGTCAGTGAATTATACCCCTGAAGAAGGGGAAATAATTCATGACCTATCAAATGAGCAACTCGCAGAGCTTTTCGAACTAAATCCAGATGAGATAGTAAAAGATGCTTCGACATGCGATTCGACTAGTGACGAAGAGCTCAACGATGTTCATGATGTAGAGATCGAAGATTGTTGGAACAAAAGAACCAATGAGCCGGATTAGAAAAACCTTTAAGTCCCAAAGACGTCATAACAACTGCTGAAGTCCACAACAGCTGAAGACAACAACTGATTACAAAGTCTGAAGACAAGTGCTGAAGACAAAGTCTGAAGACACAAGTGCTGAAGACGAAGTCTGAAGACACAAGTGCTGAAGACAAAGTCTGAAGACACAAGTGCTGAAGACAAAGTCTGAAGACAAGTGCTGAAGACAAAGTCTGAAGACACAAGTGCTGAAGACAAAGTCCGAAGACAAGTACTGAAGACCAAGTATCAGACGTTGTCACAATAGCTGAAGAGGTCTTCTTCAGTAGTTGTGACGGTTTTCTTTCAGTACTTTTATATTTTCCCTTTTTAGTAATTTTGTAATCAGTAATTTAGTTTCAGTAGTTTAGTTTCAGTAGTTTAGCATCAGTAGTTTTATATTTTGTGCTTAGCACTCTCTGATATGTTCTCTGTAGTTGTGAACATTTCAGTAGTTTGTTAAGTGTTAGTTATTTTTGTAATAAATCTGCCAGATGTCACTATCCCGTGATATCAACAGTGATTGCACTCTATATAAGGAGTGTCAACCTAATTTTAATCGGTGAATGATTGAGCAGAAACATTTGATATAATTGAAACATTCCTTTCACAGAAATATATTCTCTCGTTACAACCGTATTTGTTCTTAATGCATACGAATATCAAATTCTTGCTATAATTTGTCTAATTCTTGATCTTATTCCGTTGCGTTACACTCTAATCCATCAAACTTGAGATCACTGATCCTGTCAAATGGTATCAGAGTCGGTTAATCATTGATCGATCTAATAATTGATCATTGAAACTGCTATCCAAGATCCAAGTTTGATTGAATTAGCATTTTTGCAAGAAACGGTTATAGAGATTGAATTTTCTGTGTTTTTGGCCATTCATCCTGAGATTTATTCTTGCAAGAAATGCCATATCCTTACCTTGTTATTACATGCCACAAACCAGTCAGGTTCAAGCACCCATTGCTCAACAACCTCATGCACTACCAGAACCTCAATCATCTCAACCTCATCAACCTCCTCAACCTCAACAACACAGCTTCTTCACCCCTGGAGTTGTTGACTGGAGCAGTTTACCAGATGACATGTCTTGTCATGAACAACTGTTCACAGGTGCTGGTCAACATGGTGGTGACAGTCCTTTTGGGAATCCGGCACTTATGGCTCTGGAGTCTGCAGATGGATCATCCTCAAGTGCCTCTTCATCACAGGTTTCACAGGTATCCTCTAAGGCTAAGGCCAAATTATGTTCTGAAACATGCATAACAACATTTGCCTCTATTATAGAAGCAAATGTAGCTTTAATAATAAGAACATAGAGCTAGAAAAGATCATTTCCAAAAGAAAAGCTGAGTTTGAGTCTATGCTTAAAGAGAAAAATGATGAGATTTATAAACATAAATGCCAAATCACTGATTATAAGGCTAGGGAAGAGATACTTTTAGAAAAATAAAAAGACCTCAAAGAAACCCTTGCAGTCACCCAAGTAGAGTGTGATCGATGGGTACAATCATGCAAAGGTTTTGAAATGCTTCTTAGTAAGCAATCAGCTTCCAATGTGAAGTTTGGCATTGGTTATAATCACACTGCTCCTCCTACAAATTTTGCTTCAAGAGCAGAAGTGAAATTTGATGGAGAAAGCAATAACCAATCCACCTCATCATGTGATTCACTTTCTGGTAGAGTACAATCAGAAGTTGAAGTTAGTATTATTCCCTCGTTGAACCTATCAGCTGATCTTGATGGTTCAAATACTGACACTCACATGATCAAAGAGTTGAGCAACTTAGGAGTTATTTCTGGAAGTCCTGAAAGGACTGGAGAGCAAGATTTAACCCCTGAAGTTCAAACTTCAACTACTGTCAGCACTGAAGAGAAGAAAACTGTCAGTAGAAAGAGTTTGAAGACTACTAAAGAGGAAGTCAAGAAATCAAATAGTGCTTCCAAAGTGCTGAAGAACAAGTCTTCAGTAGTTTCATTCTCTTTAGTTGATGATCAACATAAGATGAAGAAGAAACCGTGTGAATATGTGGTTTGTTCAATCATCTTACAGATGATGTTGGTACAAAAGAGGATCCAAACTCAAATATAAAGAGGAAATTAAAGAGAAAATGGTTAAAATGAAAACTGAGTTTGAAGCCATATTTGTACGAGCAACATCAAATCCTGTAACTCTTAAGTCCAAAAGAAATCCAAAAAGGAAGGGTCAACAGGTAACAGCTGAGATCGCTCAAAAGAAAAAGGTGCAACATAGGAACTTATCAAACTCCAATGCCAATGTGTCTGGAGAGCTGAAAGCTTTATCACAAAATCAGACACAGCTGGTCATGATGGTTCAACATCTATTGGGAAGAGTTAACCAACTAGATGTTCCTATATTGAAACCATAGAAAAGGAGTTCCAAGCCAAAGGATTCCTCTTCTTCACCATCTTCTTCCTCTCAGGCTGTTGTTTCCAACAAACCTGTTAGTTTACCATATGTTGATGAGAACAGGCCCAAAACCAAAAAGGTTTGGATCTCAAAATCTAACTAATTTGTTGTGCTTTGCATGGTTCTTCAAGATGCCTCAGAGGCATCTGGTATGTAGACAGTGGAGGTTCCATGCATATGACAGGAAACAGATCGCTTCTTAATGACTACTCTCAAGGAAGGAAGGGGTTTGTGTCATTTGGCAATGATGCAAAGGTTACATCATCGGCAAAGGCTTTGTTTCCAATGGGGAAATAAAGTTTGATGATGTTAACCATGTCGAAAATCTCAAGTACAACCTCTTGAGTGTCAGTCAAATGTGTGACAAAGGCCATGTTGCTCTTTTCACCGGTCAGAACTGTCGGATTCTGTCATCCAAAGTTCTAAGTTTGATTGATAAGGTGTTGGATGAATACACTCTCCTGAAGGCCAACGGGACAGGAAGAGTGTATGCCTTAGATCTTTCCAAGAAAATAGATCTCAAAGGCCATCCTTGCCTATTTTCCAAGGCTTCCCCTCAAGAATCTACTCTATGGCATAGAAGGCTGGGTCATGTTAATCTCAAAAACATGAATCAGCTGATAAACCATGGTTTAGTAAGGGGACTGCCTATGAAGGAGTTCAAATGTGAAGATAACTGCACTGTTTGTTTAAAAGGAAAACAACACAAAGCTTCATTCCCCTCCATAGAAGAACCTAAGTCCACTGCCTGCTTACACCTTCTTCACATGGATCTCTTTGGTCCTGTGAAGGTAATGAGTATGGCAAAGAAGAAATACCATCTGGTAATTGTGGATGATTACTCTAGATATGTATGGACCCTCTTCTTGCATGCAAAGGATGAGGCTGCTAAGTCCATTATGAACTTTGTGTTACACGTTGAGAAGCAGTATTCCCTATCAGTTAAGTGTGTGAGGAGTGACAATGGTACTGAATTCAGAAACCACACTCTTGATGAGTTTTACTTGTCAATGGGAATCAAGAGGCAGTATAGCATCCCAAGGACTCCAGAGCAAAATGGAGTAGTGGAGAGAAAGAACAGGACCCTTATTGAAGCTGCAAGATCCATGTTGGCTGATTCTGGACTGCCAATGACTTTTTGGGCTGAAGCTGTCAATACAGCTTGCTATGTAAGGAATAGAGTTCAAGTAAATCAGAGGTTGATGAAGACTCCATATGAAGTTCTTCATCATTTGGCCCCTCTAATTTCATTCGTCAGAGCTTTTGAGTGTCCTTGTTTCATTCTCAACACACGGGATCAACTCCAAAAATTGATCCTAAGGTGGATGCAGGGTACTTGTTGGTTATTCATCAACTTGCAAAGAATACGGAGTCTTCAACTGTAGAACAAAGATGGTTGAAGAGACTCTACATGTTAAGTTTAATGAATCTCCAAAGGACAAGATTCCACAAAGCCCTATGGAGCTATTTGATTTGGACATACTGCAATATGTTCCTTATCAAACTCCTACTGTTGCTCCTGTCAACAGTTCACCACCTCGTGGTACTGCTGGTGCTGATGATGATGATCATAGCAGTACTCACCTCTTCAGGTTTAGTGACCAACTGCCTGTGTCCTCTAAACCTGATGCTCCTGTAGCTTCAGTAGCTTCATCCACAACAAGTGCTCATGAGATTTCTGCATCTTCAACTTCATTTGAGTTGCCACCATCTACATGGTTTCAAGGGTCTACATCAACATCTGTTGCTGCTGAAGGTTCCACAAACACTTGCACTGATCTCATTGTTCATTAAGAGCTGAAGAATCACCCAATGTCTCAAATCATTGGTGATATCAATGCTGGAGTTTCAACCAGAAGTCAATTGTCCAATTTCTGCTTCTATGCTCTCTTCATCAGTCAGCTAGAGCCAAAGAATTATCATGTTGCACTCAGAGACAATGGCTGGGTTGAAGCAATGCAGCTTGAGCTTCTTCAGTTCAAAAAGCAGCAAGTGTGGGAGCTTGTTCCTCTTCCCCCAGGTAAGTGTGCAATAGACACTAAATGGGTGTTCAGGAATAAAAGAGATGAAAATGGGCTTATTGTTATGAACAAGGCCAGACTGGTTGTTCAGGGGTTTGCACAAGAAGAAGGTATTGATTATGATGAAACCTTTGCCCATGTAGCCAGACTGGAGGCAATTAGATTGTTCTTAGCCTATGCTGCACTCCACAATCTTAAAGTCTTTCAAATGGATGTTAAAAGTGCATTTTTATATGGTAAAGTAAAAGAAGAAGTTTATGTGTGTCAACCACCAGGTTTTGAGGATAATAAACACCCAGAATGGGTATACAAGCTTGATAAGGCTCTTTATGGGTTGAAACAAGCTCCTAGAGCCTAGTATGAGACATTATCTAACTTTTTTATGCAAAATAATTTCACTAGAGGCTCCATAGATAAAACTTTATTTATTAAGAAGGTGGATCAGCATAAGCTACTTGTTCAAATTTATGTTGATGATATTATATTTGCATCCCCTGATCCTCAGTTGTGTGATGATTTATAAAATTAATGCAAAGAAAGTTCGAAATGAGTGCAATGGGAGAATTACAGTTCTTTCTAGGCTTGCAAATCAAAAAACGGCTGATGGAATTTTCATTCATCAGTCTAAATATACAAATGATCTTTTAAATAAGTTTGATTTACAAAACTGTAAGCCATGTTCTACTCCCATGTGCAACGCCACACAATTGGATGTTGATCAGAAAGGTAAAGTTGTTGATGAAACGCTTTACAGATGTATGATTGGGTCCTTGATGTATTAACAGCTTCTAGACCAGATATTATGTTTGCTACATGTGTTTGTGCTAGATTTCAGGCTGCACCTAAAGAGTCTCATCTGATTGCAGTCAAGAGGACCTTTAGATATTTGCAAGGTACACAATCTCTAGGTTTATGGTATTCCACTAGGCACTCTTGCAAATTAGTTGCTTTCTCTGATAGTGACTATGCAGGGTGTAAGTTAACCAGGAAATCAACTTCTGGTGGATGTCAATTCCTAGGCAACTGTTTGATTTCTTGGCAGAGTAAGAAACAAACATCTATTGCTACATCCACTACTGAAGCCGAGTACATTGCTGCTGCAAGTTGTACATCCCAAGTACTCTGGCTTCAGAATCAACTTTTGGATTATGGCATTACAGAGACTAAGACTCCGTTAATAATGGATAGTGCTTCAGCTCTTTGCATTGTCAAAAATCCAGTCCAGCACTCTAGGACCAAACATATAGAAATTAGACATCATTTTATAAGAGATTGTTTTGAAAAGGGTCTAATTAATCATATGTTTGTGCCTATTGCTGATGAGCTTGCAGACATTTTTACTAAGCCTTTGGAAAGTTCAACTTTCCACAACCAGGTGTAAGTCTTGGTATGCTGCAGCCAGAATAAGTGACAACTACTGATGATCTCAGTAATAAGTACTGATGATCATTGGTAACCATGTCATATATAAGTACTGATGAGTTCTTTTACCCTCAGTAGTTTTTATAACTACTGAATGCTAAATGCCTCACAAGTACTAAAGTACTTTATCTATTATAAACTACTGATGTAGTTATAACTACTGATATAGTTACAACTACTGAAATCAGTAAAAACAGATAAGTACTGACGTCCTATGAAACACCTTAAAAGCAGATGAAAAGTCTGATGAGTACGTATTGAGGAAAGTATGAAACAGCTGAGAAGCTAAGAATTGACGAAAACAGCTGATGAGTAATTTCTCTTCAGTTGTTTCTACAACTGTTGTTTCTAAACAACTGAAGCAAGACCACAGTCTTCAGTAGTTTCACAACTACTGATAACTAATACCAAGTCTTCAGTTGTTTACAACAACTGATGGCAAAACCATTGTCTTCAGTAGTTTCACAACTACTGATGACAAACACCAAGTCCTCGGTTGTTTACATCATATGAAGTCAAAAACACGCCCTTCAGTTGTTTCATAAATACTAATGGTTAACACCAAGACTTCAGCTGTTTCAACGTCTGATTGTCAAAACCAAGTCTTCAGTTGTTTTATAACACCTGATGACAGTCGTTTTAAACCTCTGAAGGTTAATACCACGTCATCAGTAGTTTCAAACAGCTGATGACCACACCAAAACCTTAGTAGTTTTCTTTCAGCCTTTTCCTATCCCACCCCTATAAATACCTGTCTTCTTCTCAAACGTTCCATTAGCCGTTCTAACCTTCATACTTTCAAATATGGCAACCATGAGTCTAAAACCCAGACATAATTGCGTCGCCTACCTCACGAAATCGGCCTTCTGGAAAAAGTTTGATCACGCCATAGACCTAATGGCTGATTTTCAGGATAGTACTGCTCTGCTCTTAAACCCGACCATCTACCCAGAGTCACTAAGTCAGTTTTGGTCCAATGCCTACATTCACATTGATGTGCCTTCCGGCCAAATTTCTGTTCGGTCATTGGTCAACCAAAAACAGGTAGAGCTTACACCTGATAGTATTCGTCGAGTGCTAATTTACAATATGCTATTGTTGTGACTGAGTACCCGAAGGGCACAACTGATATGTCCTTCATCAACAATGGGTACGACGGAAATCTTCGAGCTGCTACCATACTGAAGAAGAACTTCCCTGATGCTTAAAGACTGATACTTCATATGGTGAATGTTTGCTTAGCCTCGAAGACATCCTCATGGGATCAAATGTCTTCCCGGTGGCAACAAGTATTATATTCAATTCTAGAACACCAACCTTTAAATTTTTCACAAATTGTGTTTCTAGAAATCAAAGATCTGGCACAGAAACCTGTGGGAAAAAGATGGCTATTATATCCCAGGTTTCTGATGGCCATAATTTTAAATGAATTACAAACTGATGGCCTTGTTGGCCTTGAAGTCGCTGCACCAGCTGTTCTACCTGAGGTATACTCCAGGCATAACTCCAACCAATCTCTCAAAGAAGCTGCCCGTTTGCTCAAACCCAAGCAAAAGGAACCCACAGCTTCAACTGCCAGATCCAAAGTCCCCACCAAGCCAAAATCCAACCCAAACAAGCTAATCAGGGAGATGAGTCCCCTGATGATGCTCCTGTACCACCCAAACAGGATAAACCTACTGTTCAAACCCTCTAGTAGTGTTAAAGACTCAACTAGCAACAGCCGCACAGGTATTCTCTCAAAAGGATCCTGTTGCAACCACTTCAGGGGAAACCACATTACTGAGACCTCTCTCACTTGAGGAGGTTATCATTGAAGAGCATCCCTCTCCCCGGATGCAATCAGCTTCTATCCCCTCTCCACATGCAAATGCCCCTCAAAGCCCAACCATTATAATTGCCAATGTACTGACTCAGCTGCATGCCTCTCCTCCTCCCCTACAACCACCAACACAGGGGAGAACAACAGCAATTGAGGAAGAGGACACACATGCTTCTGACATCCCATAGCACCGGGGTTTAACTGTTCTATCTCCTGGTGTGGATATGCAGATACGAACATCTGGTGAGGCTGCCACCTCTTCTGAATCAGCACATGATCAGACTGAGGCTGGTAACATAGCTAAGACCTCACCAGAGGCAACAGCTGATGAAGGACATCGTCCTGAGGCTGGAAGTCCCTAGTTTCAAGAAAAAGGGGCACATGCTAAAACTGGTCTACACCCGGTGTATGTACATCCTGGTACAAGTAGGAGGTCAGGTGATTCAACATCTGTTGATGATGACCTAGGCTTTTTCTATGACGTTCTAGCCCACAACACTATCCTCGAGGCTGAGGTAAGCAGACTACAAGAACTGCTTGCCAAGAAGTCTCAGGATGCAAGTCCATCTGCCCCTACTAACCCACAGATGGCACCTTCATTCGAAGGTCCCCCAAACACTTCACCCTCTCACTTCACTAAGCCTCCAGCCTCTGCCTTTGGCACTATCTCTCAGGGACAGAACCCCCCTGAGCAGATGGTTGCTGCATTCCAACAATCCTTACGTCTCATCACTCGCATCATCAATGACATTGTTCATAAAGCTATTGATGAGAGGATCTCCTCAAGTCTACAACCACTCATTGATGATGCTGTGCTCAAGAAACTTTCTGCGGTACAAACCCCTGCAACCAATGCATCCAAAAAGGTGGAGAGTACAACAGTGAAAGAAAAGAAAAGAAAAAGAACTGAGGATGAAAAGGCACAAGAGAAAACCAAGGAGTTGGAGAAGGTAAAGGAACAACAACTTATCACTTACAAAAGAAAGAAAAGTGCTGGTGGTCAAAAGAATGCTGAAGAAAAATCCTTGGAGGAGCTGATAAAAGATGTAGATGAAGCACACAGCCGATCCATGGACAAAATCATTGAGCAACTCTTCAAGCAAGACTTTGATACAGCCAAACTAGACAGTGAGATCAGGAGGTTGGAAGTAAATGAAATCCAAAACAGATGGGCTGGGTACAGTGTGCTGGAGAAAGAGATATTGGAGATCATGATTCGATTCATAGCCAAATATTTAGGAAGATCACTGATGGAGATTCGTTAATGGACCAGAGACAACATTCTGGCTATAGCCACTAGAATCTGTTTGTCTGAGCAATTTCATAAGGGGATAATTATTGAAGCACTTGATGAGGCTGGAGCTGGGAAAAGGCTTGAAATGGCAAAACTCACAAAAGCCAAACTTACAACCAAAATGCTTGAACAACCTTCCCAATCACCCACTCAAAAACAGCCTACCCCTCAAATCTCCAAACCAATCTCAAAACTCAAATCCAAACATCCTCAAGCCTCAGAACCAATTCCTTTACCACAAAAACCAACCCAACCATCATCCAGTGATGCACCTAGAAGGAGGAGAAGGGCGCTGAGGATAGAAGAAGATGAAAAAGAAGATGATGAAGATGATAGTCTGCCACTCTCTGCTGTTCTAAGGGTACCAGAACCCAGGAGTCAACTCATGATCACACCTGACTCACAAGGGAAATGGTTAAAGTCAAAATAGAAGATGAAGAATAGCAGAAGCAGCACGATGAGCAACTACTGAAGATGGTTGACAAGGAATTTCCCTAGTCATCATCTATACAAGCCATGAAAGGGCATGCTCAGAGGCTGTACACTCTCAGACACACATTTCAGTATCAAAAAGAGAGAGTGAGTGTATGGCCAGACCCCAAGGTGAGCTCCAGAATACACAAAAGATCCATTCCACATAGATACAATGGTTAGGTTAGAAAAACAATAGACTTTACAATCATGTTGGCCATTGTAGTCTCACCTTGGGAAATACTCGATGAATTCAAGAAGGCTCATCAATCAAAAATGACCCCTCAATCCTTACTGGAAAACAAGATGATCAAAAAGGGGTTATTATATAAGAAGCTTGAAGACATTAAGAAGAATGAGCTCCAGTTACTCCTTGAGGGCACCCATCCTGATGAATTTGTCTATAGGGAGATAACTACTGTGGAAATGAAGAATGGCAGGACTGTAAAGTACCTATCTGAGTACTATGGTCCAGAGTTCTTCTTTGAAGGAGGAGTAGAAGAACTCTCCAAGGAGGAACAGGTTGTTCTCCTTGAGGCCTATGTTCGTGAGTCTTACAGACTCGTAAATGGGAAGTAGGTCTCATGGATGGGGGAACAGCTCAGTGTCCAATTCCCCAATACAGAGCTCCCATCCATACATTGCCAACAAAATCATCAGAGACTCATTCCCAGGCCAGTGCTTATAATGGGTCATCTTCTCAACTGATCAAGGAGGAAAAAGACTAACCATTCTGCCAACAATAAATGGGACCTCAATAAAGTTAAAGGTTTTGGCTGCATTGGGTCAGGGGGAGTTTGTTGGACCAAACGAACCAATGAGCCGGATCAGAAAAACCTTTAAGTCCCAGAGACGTCATAACAACTGCTGAAGTCCACAACAGCTGAAGACAACAACTGATTACAAAGTCTGAAGACAAGTGCTGAAGACAAAGTCTGAAGACACAAGTGCTGAAGACAAAGTCTGAAGACACAAGTGCTGAAGACAAAGTCTGAAGACAAGTGCTGAAGACAAAGTCTGAAGACACAAGTGCTGAAGACAAAGTCTGAAGACAAGTACTGAAGACCAAGTATCAGACGTTGTCACAATAGCTGAAGAGGTCTTCTTCAGTAGTTGTGATGGTTTTCTTTTAGTAGTTTTATATTTTCCCTTTTCAGTAGGTTTGTAATTAGTAGTTTAGTTTCAGTAGTTTAGCATCAGTAGTTTTATTTTTTGTGCTTAGCACTCTCTGATATGTTCTCAGTAGTTGTGAACATTTCAGTAGTTTGTTAAGTGTTAGTTATTTTTGTAATAAATCTGCCAGATGTCACTATCCCGTGATATCAGAAGTGATTGCACTCTATATAAGGAGTGTCAACCTAATTGTAATCGGTGGATGATTGAGCAGAAACATTTGATATAATTGAAACATTCCTTTCACAGAAATATATTCTCTCGTTACAACCGTATTTGTTCTTAATGCATACGAATATCAAATTCTTGCTATAATTTGTCTAATTCTTGATCTTATTCTGCTACGTTACACTCTAATCCATCATACTTGAGATCACTGATCCTGTCAAAGATGTCACTGTCGAGGATTACCCTTAGTACACTGACAATGAGGGAAATGTGGTCCCCAATCTGGGTGAATCCCATGTTAGCGATACTATTGAGGTGTTGAACAATATGGAGCAAGAAACAGAGAAAGCAGAAGACACAGCCCAAGCCTCAAATGATGATGTCGACATTCAAAAGGCTAAGCGGGCTGCATGTTTGAAGAAGTTAGAGCCCAACGTACTGTACCAAAGAAAGGTTCCTACACCAAACTCTATAGAGTCAAGAAACATCACAAGGTGTCAAGAAGGATCATAGCATGAGCGTATTTTGAGGATCTTAATGCTTATGCAGTTAAGAGAGAACAGGGCATAGAGTACTTCAGATTCCCACATGATCTGAAGACTCTACCAGGTTTTGAGCTCAACGAGCTGGCAAAATTAAAGCTTTTGTATGCTGATCCGAGGAAGATGTCAGGCTGGTTTGAGGTTGCCCAAAAGAAGGAGTATCACACCTGATGGGTTAACTTCAGACCCCAACAACCTACTAGGTATATCAGAAGGTCTGAGGTTGATGCCATTACTGGCAAGCCCAAGATAGTGTTGAAGTGGAATCCTCCAGGCACAATGTCAAGAATCCCACACAGGGAAATGCCACAGGATTTTACTCCACAATTTAAGTGGTGGTACTACGATTGGAGAACAGCTGAAGCGGTCATAGTCCTAAGCAAAGAGAGACAAATGCATACCATCAGGGTATTCGACCCGATGTGGCTTACAAACTTGTCGGAAAATGATGTATATACGTTATACAAGTGGCCACTATTCTATGATACGCAAGATATTGTACAAGCCCTCCAGTTCCAGAACGTTATACGACTCTGCTTCGCGTTTGAGATTCACACGGGAGTCACAAAAGAGGAGAAGTACAAGAAATACGAGTACGTTATGCAGAAAACAAGAGATTAGAGAGATCTAGGTCCAAGGGGGAGTTTGTTGAGACATGTATGTCCCTAGATCATGATATGAATGTAATAGATCTTGTTTGTCTGATTCTGAGGTAATGCTTGAAATGATTAATGAAATGATATTGCTTGTTTGATATTTATAATGTTTTATATTTCATTAATTAGTCGACATTGAATTGGTTAATTAGATTTGTGGTTGTTTGAAGTGTTATACATAATGTTACATTAATTAATTAATGCATTCAAACTTAACAGAATGAAGTTCTCATGCGAGTGACCCATGCTAATGGACCATACGCATGAATAACTTCATACGAATGATTCAGTCGCACGATTGAATAATACTAACCTATAAATACAACCCAATTCGTGAAAAATAGAGGGCCTTTGATTACTTACGACTACAGACGTACCCTAGCCGTCCAGAAGCCTCACAATTCGTTCTCCAAGGTCATAGAACACATTAGATTGATTCCCAATCGATTTCTAACGTGAGTTTCAATTCTTGATTGATTCTTCGTGTGTTCTCACTGATTGGATGGCCAATCAAATAGGATTCCGCACTATTTGATCTGGTTTACACGCTAATCACTAGGTATTTCGTTCAAATACCAGGTCCTAACAAATATTTCTTTGAGTCATTGGAGTTAGAATACATCTGAGACAATGCGTCGAACAACTCTTTAGCTGACTTCCAATGCTCAAACCCCACCATGATGGAGTTGGGTATGGCAGTCATAAGCGCAGTCATAGCGTTGTTTATGATGTCCATCTTCTTCCAATCTTCATCAGTGTAGTCTTCAACGGCTTTCTCAATCATGGCACCGTTTCCACATGGTGCAGAAATGTTTGGTTTGTAAGGACCATTGACCATAGATTGCCATATTGTAGAATCTAGGTATGTGATGAAGCCTTCTATGCGTCTACTCCATGATCTAAAGTTTTTGGTGGTGATAATAAGTGCTTTACTCATCCCCATCTTAACTTTAGATTTTTGAATGGGGGCCACTTTAGAGTGTGGTAAAAGGAGGAGTGAAAACCAGGTTCATTTGGATGGTAAGATCACACAATCAAGAGCCTAAAAAGCTATGATACCAATTGTGAGATCAATATTTTTCACTAACACTTGGTTTTTCTTTCAAACTCATGTAAAGACACAAGGTTTGGTTGAACCAGAATCACTTCCAAGAGTTGATAATAATATATTAAGTACCAAAGAACACAAGGAAATAATTTTCAAGGTACTTGTATATATTACTTCTCAACTCAAAGTATTACAAGACTTTTACAAGCATGTTACAAGAGTTACAATAAGAAACTATATATACTATCACCTATAACCAGGTACTTTGATACCGGTTGGAATCTTATAACTAAAGCAGATACTACATAGCTAAAGTTAAGGTATCTTAGATAATGTCTTACCTAAGATATGTTAGTAATGACATGTCCATGACTTACCTTATGTCACTAACTAGAGTTGGCAATTGTGCTAACTGATAAAGGTGAATAGTGGAATAAAGTATTGTCAACTACATGGGCATTTAAGAAAATGCCATGTAGTATCTCATAGGTCTGCAACAGAGTGTCTAAGGGACCATACTTATGTCCACGGGTTCATAACAGTGTCTTCTGAAGGCTTATTTTCTTCTGAAGAACAAGTTCTTCCGAAGCCTTTTATATTTTAGAAGGGACAACTTCTTTCGTGGCTTGGGGACTTGTACTTCGGAAGTCATTGTCTTTGGATTCTTCAAAGTCTTGAACTTTGGAACAGTAGACTTTGTCTTTGGAAGTTGGAGCTTTCCTTGAGAAGTTGATTTTGTACTTGTCTTTTGAAGAAATCCATTGCCTTCGGAAGTTTCACACATAGCTTCAGAAGTCCTTTATTGCTTGCACCAAAATATTCTAAGTGTTTGGTTTCGGTTTCACCAGCCTTTCTAGATCCAGCAAGACTCCTCCAATAAACAACATCATTGGTAATCTTAATAAAAGAACATGATACCAAGGGGGAGCTGCAAACATATGTCTTTTCACTTGTTTTCTTTCATAGGTAGTTCCTCCAAACAAAAGAGTTGCACTAAAAGATAATAGTTGGATTGAAGCTATGCAGGAAGAGCTTCAACAATTCAGAAAGCTGAAGGTCTAGAATCTAGTTGATCTACCTAAAGGTCAATATCTAATAGGCACAAGTTGCTTATTTAAAAATAAACTAGATGACAGAGGTATAATTGTGAGAAACAAAGTTAGGCCAGTTGCTCAAGGATATACTTAAGAAGATGGAATAGACTATGATGAAGTTTTTCAACTAGTTGCAAGATCTGAAGCCATTAGAGTATTCCTATCCTATGCATCATATAAGAAATTCACTATGTATCAAAAGGTATCAAATGTGCTTTCTTATATGGGAAAATTGATGAAGAAGTCTATGTAGCTCAACCTCCTGGTTTTGAAGATCCTCACTACCCACATAGGGTATACAAGCTTGGCAAAGCATTGTATGGGCTTCTTCAAGCTCCAAGAAAGTGATATGAAACATTATCATCTTTTTAGCTCAAGCATGGTCATAAAAGGGGAACTATTGATCAGACTCTCTTTCTCAAACAAGAACATCAAGACCACTTAGTTGTTCAAATTTATTAAGATTACACTATATGGAGTAACAAACAAGAGACATTCTCAAAGCTTTTAAGAGTTGATGAAATCTGAGTTTCAGATGAATTCAATAGGAGAATTAATGTTTTTCCTTGGTCTACAAGTTCATTAGAAAACATATGGCATATTCATCAATGAAGAGTTTTATATTCATCAATTATTAAAGAAGTACAATCTTGCTTATCCATCTTCATGCAAAACATCTACTTCAACAATTGACAAAATAGTACCTAATCCTACAGGAAAATCTATTGATCAATGATAGGATCTCTTATGTATTTAACTGCCAGCAGGCCATACTGTTTACTGTATGTGTTTATGCTAGGTACCAATCAAATCCAAAAGTGTCTGATCTGAATGATGTGAAGAGGATCTTCGTATATCTCAAAGGAAACAAGCCCTCGGTCAATGGTATCTAAAAGATGAAGACTTCTGTATCTACTCATATTCAGACAATAACTATGGAGGATGCAACAATAATAAAAAATCAACAACTGGTGGATGTCAGTTCACACGACCAAGACTTGTTTCATGACATTGTAAAAAGCAAACAAATGTATTTGTATGTGCAACTAAGGCTAAGTACATAGCTGCTTCAGCTAGTTGCTCTCAAGTTCTTTGGCTGCAAAATTAGTTACTTGATTATGGTTATAATTACCTTCAAACTCCAATTCATATTGACAATCCAGCTGCTTATTCTTCACTGCTAACCCAATGCAATATAGTAAGACAAAGCATATTGAAATCAGATACCATTTCTAAGAGATTGGTTAGAAAAAGGTTTAATCAAGTTAGTCAAAGTGGATACAACAAATCAGCTTGCTGACTTATTCATTATGGCCTTTGATTAAGTTACGTTTATTTTTCTAATTGAGTCTTTAGGCATGACTAACCTAGATTAATCATCATTAACAAAGAAAAGCATGTGTTTGTCCTTTTAAATTGTAATAAATAATACCCAAAAACATTCAGAAAAATATACAAAAATACAAAAAATATTGTCTTTCTTTATTGTGTCCTTTATTTCAGCATGACATATGTTTGGGAAATTATAGTATACTATGCCTTTGCTTGCTTCCTGAGTTCTTAAATTTCTATAAAATCGGATCAGATGTTCTTAGATATGTGAGTAGGTTCATCTTGTGTGGAAACTACGTTAAGAGCATGCTTAACATAATAAAAAGGTGACTGTCTATCGGATACACCATTTTGAGGATCAAGCAAGTAAGTCTTATCTTGATGTGATCAATTCACTCACCTAGCACACAATTTATAACTTCTATCTTTGCAAATCATATTCCTTCCGTTTTGTGTGAACAAAGACCTAGGTTATGAACACCATGTTGTACATCTGTATCTAACTTTTGAAAAGATAATGATCCTCATCATCCCTCTGTTTTGTGTAAACAAAGACCTGGGTTAAAGGCACCTTTGTTTTACGGAAGTAAAGACATGGTGACATGATGATCATATCTAAGCTCTCAAAATAATCCATTATGATCAACTTTGTACTAACTTAAGAGCTTTGTATCAAAGCATTAATGAGACTTCAAAAGTGTTTCAAGATAGAATTTATAATTTAATGTACATAGTTTCTAAGTTTGAAACATTGATGAATTAACTCACAAAAGGATGACAAACACAAATGTGAATTAAATTTGGAGCCCATAACTGTTTTCCACTAATAAACATCAAAACATCATAAACAACATGCCTACTTGACATTATAGCTGTTGTTTAAAATTAAGTGGATAAATATTCTTTCAATCAGAACTAGAATCAGGTAAAATTTAAAACAAACAAATTAAATAGGAAGAAGTTGAGTGCCATAGTATGATCCCATTATATGTGTTTATTTGACAGTACATAAATTTTGTTCAATTTTGTTACTTTTAGTTTATTTATGTTGCATAACCTATGGATAGTCATGTGCCTTTCATGCTATTCTACTTCATAAATTATGATCAATGCAACATCTTATCATTAATCATAAATTTAGAGGGAGTAGTTAATGTATGAACATGAAATGATATAATATGAAATTTCAAAACATAAGGTAAATAAAGGAATTGGGACTTGAGCATGTTGGATACATGTGTTTCTTCAGTTTAAATCATCTCTTGCACTAGCTGCAATGAAACAAAGTAAACAAGGTCCAATAGCAATAGAGTTCTATGAGTTGATCAGGGCCATAACAAAGAAGTTTCAAACTTTACAAATCAGCAAAAGCTACAGTGCATTTTCAGCATCAACAGAAGCTACAATGCAAAACTAATCAAGTAAAATATGACAATTCATAGATTGGTAAAATACCAAAGTGTTAATATTTGAAAAGTATAGTCTATTTTCATAGAGTGGTAATATATGGAATATCAAGTTATAAATCAATGAATTCAATTCTTGATAGTTAGGCATTCGCCGATGTCCTACGGAAGAACTAGAATCTGTGGAATAAATAAATTCCACAAAAGAGTAATAAGGAATGTGGGACCCACTTCATTTAGTAAAAGAAATTAATGAGTCCGAGGGAGTATATATGATGTTTTTGACTTAGGCATTCACTATTCACATTTACAGAGCACTTTTCGGACCTAGAAAAATGCTCACCTAAAACTCTTTCCCTCTATCCATAAACATTCAAAATACAAAATCAAAACAAAAAACAAACTCATAAACTTGATTTCAGATCCTTATTTTGAAGGTAAAACATTTCATAATTATCAATAATGAACTGTTTTATTCATTGTTGTCATTAAAACCGTTCATATTCTCATGTCCATAATATTCATTATAACCTAATCTTCATAATTTTTTTGTATAGATGACAAATCGATTTGCCAGAGAGGATATGTATGTGCTATTCTGAATGCTGACGACCCTATTTCTCAAGGGTGTTGAGACATCATCCCTTACTTAAGAAGATCAAACCTTTTTATGCCGTGTTAGTGGAGCCTGTTATCTACCAACATCGTATAATAGACTTCTGGAATTGTGTTGTGATTCAGGAAGAAGGAGAAAGCGAAGTAATCATTGTTGTGGTGAACAATGTGAGACTGAGAATAGATGAACAAAGTATAAGGAGAGTATTGGAGTTGGGAGAACACGAAACAAGTCACCCGAATGTATTTGAGAATGAATACATAGAAAAGAGCTTCTACCTGATGGGGTATGATGGTGATTTTGACAAGGGTGAGATAAAGAAAAGAAGATTATACAAGCCATATAGATTCTTATGTCACACATATCTAAAGTGCATCTCCAACAGGAATTCTAAGCTTGACAGATTCTAAAGACACATTCCATTTGGCATGATTGGCATTTTTGAGGGAAGGACATACAACAACTCAAAGTACATTTTTAGTTGTTTATGTGACCAAATTAGAGTACAAAAGGCTAATAAGATGTATTTGTTTCTAAGGTTCTTACAATTAGTCATCAATGTTGATCTACTTGGAATAGAAAGAGATGGTGATGTGTTTGTTCAAGCACATCTAGGATGATCCATACCGACTAAGATGAGTGGAAGATATGAAGGAGAAGACATGCCCATGTTTGCGCATGTGGCTTATCTTAATGGTAACATACCCTAAGAGCTAGTGTGGGAACACTAGCAAGATCAACCACCTGCTGATATTGAGCGAACCTCACATTCTCTCATCAATCATGCATAGACCATCATCATAAATCTCCACAAATCCAATCCCTTGCTAGTCAAAACACCCTGCCCATCTCACTTATTCATCATGAAGCATTCCTACAACATCAATCACCAATCAGTGAAAACACCTTGCCCATTTCTACAATTCACCCTTAATCACCCATTCATCAACAACCTCCAACTCCATCAAATCAATCTCTTGAGAGAGCTCATATAGAACCCATCTGTATTACTTAATCTTTAAACACGGTACACACTGGTGAGATCGAGTTATAATCTCAAGCAAGTACCTTACCACTCTCAATCACCAACTCACACACCCTAGTGTTGTCTAATCACACTTAACCAGCATCTCCAATCATTAATCCACATCATCAACAATAATATCCACACCAAGAGCCGGGAAATCAAGCTGTTGATTCTAGTTCAAGCTCAGCTAGTGTAGCCCCAGATAAAGTGAATGATGATGAGATTGTTGCTCAACATCAAAAAGGGAAGAAGAAACCAAGTATGTTGATATGATTCCATATCATGATGATGATCTAAGTGAAGAAGATATCCTTGTGACTAACAGTTATTTGGTTGTTGAGTATAACAAACTTGTAATAAAGTCAAACAAAAGGATGGAATGAATAAAAGTGTTGAAGGGAATGTTAAAAGAAAAAGAGAAGATATTGAACAAACAAGAATCCAGACTGAACAGATTAAGGGATGGTGTACAAAGCCACAATGAAGTAATTGATGCACTACTTGAACCTATAGAAGAACATAAAGATACTATGAAGCATGAGAAGGGTGAAAAGGAGAAACTCATATTGGAAGTTGAAAAGGCAAACAACTCTCTGACTCCTCAGTCTGCTTTGTTGAAAAGAAAGATGAAGAAATTGATGATGTCAAGATGAAAATTTGTGCACTTGAATAAAATGCTTTTAGAAAATGGGGTTTTTTGAGGAAGTCATACACAAAGGCTACTAAGTTGAATTCTAGAACCCCCTTTTTCCTTGTTTTAAACTGATTTAGGGCTGGAAATACATGATTAAATGTTTTTAGAATTTTGGGTGTTCAACCCATATGTATGTGTGTGTATGAATGTGGATGGGTTTGATTTTGGGTGAATTACAATGTTATAATATTGCCATGTTCTTGTGTTGTTGCTTAGAATGTAAGATTTATACTTAGAACATCTTAGATGATGAATTGAGGACAAAATTTGTTGTATAGTGTAATAAGACTGCCCATGCGCCTAAATAGTGGCCCATGCGCCCAACGGTTAGAAACTATCTATGTGTTCCCATGCGCCGAAATAGTCTCCATGCACCTAGAATTAGGCTGAATTTGATTAAGTGTTTAGACACCCAAAAAGCCCATGCGCCTAGGCAGCCATGCACCTACATAGTGCCCATAAGCCTAGAATTTGCCGAGAATGACTAAGTGTTGGCCATGCACCCCAATAGTGCCCATGTGCCTGAAAGTTTCCCATGGGCCTAAGTGTTCCCCATGCACTTGAAAGGGCATGCGCCTACATAGTGTCCATACGCCTATGCCTTAAAAAATATTTGTAATTTGGGGGAAATGTATAATGTAGGCTTTGACATGGGTTGTCTCTGGGGTGAAGTTGACTTTTGATGATGAATGAGGTATGTTATGGCATGTATGATGATTATTTTGTCATATATGATGGTGCCTTTTATGGTTATGTTTTGTATGTTTATGTTTATGTTCCTAGTTATGTACATTTATTTTCCATGGCTTTACGTTAAATGTCTAAGAATGAAATGGAAAGTATTATGTAGTGTAAGGTAGAAGATAATGAAAAGAGGAATGTAAAGAAGGAATGCATGCATTAATGAACGAATGAAAGTAAGAAAGTCTTGCAAGCAATGTATGGGAGGTTCACACCCAATGAAAGGTGTTAGCTCAACTGTGTGTGGGTTAGCTAACCCAAACAGAAGCACATTGGGGTCTAATATTTGTGATTGACCATACATATGGGATCATTTCCACTTGCCCTAGCTACTAGAGTCAACTTTGTGCATAATGTTCGAGGTCTATGAGAGACCTCAGGCCTAGTAACCAGCTTTGTGCACAATGTTCGAGGTGTAGCATATGATATTGGTACAGAATGAAAGAGAAATGATAATGATGAGTGTACTTACCCTAGGTACTAAAGTCACCTTCATGCATAATGTTCGAGGTCTATGATAGACCTCAAGGCTAGTAACCAGCTTCGTGCATGATGTTCGGGGCACTATAAATGTCATCGGAAGTAACAAACGTATGAAATATAAGTAAGGAGGATTATGAATGAAAGTGAATGATGACTATGATATATGATGAATGAACGAAAGTTAACAAAAAATGATGAAGATAATAATGTTATTATCTATGTGTACGTATGATGCTTGATCACATATGTGTTTCCAGAAGTAGAACTCACTTAGCAACACTGACTTTTATGTGTTTCCAGATGGCAAGTAATGGTTGCTGGGGATGGCACAGGTGGCTACTTGGTGTGTTTTAGATGACATCCATTTTGAATAATGATAATGTTTTTGTGATGTAATGCAACAAGTTATTTTGTAATATGTTAATGATGTATTATTTTGCAAAAGCAATTATAATGAAATGAAATTGTTGTCTAAAATGTTTTAGCTGCAATATTTTAGTAAATTAATGTAAATATATGTTTTGTGTGTGATGATTGACTAGTTGTTAGTGTCCCGGGAATGGGCCTTACAAGTTGGTATCAGAGCCAAAGTTTAAGTGAATTGGGTAAATATTTTCAAAGAAACCTAAACTTAAACTGAAAATGGGACTAAGGGAAAGGATGCAGTCCGAGTAGCTATGTGCCATGATGTATTTTCTTAATGTTAACTAGTATTGTGTGTGCAAGTTATGTGGTTTATGTGCTTTTAGTAGATTTAGATACTGATGTAGCCAGGATAGGAAATGCTTTGCGTATGAAGTGTAAAGTTAGTGGCTAATCACAAGTAGCCATTGTAATTAGGGACTTACTGTACTTGACATAAACCGAGCTATTCCCTTGAATGACTATGTTAGTGTTTGAATGTTATAGCGTGTTTAGAGGATGACTAGTTCTAAATCGTCAAAGGCTTCTAGAGGTGAGGTCGTGGTGGATGTTGTGCCAGACCACGGTCTACAAAAGGAAGGCCTAGAGCTTAAGAGGTGGTTCATGAAGAACCTAAGACCCCTCATTTGGTTGTTGGGGATGAGAGTTCTAACTTAAGAGCCTTAGTGAAGGAGGTTGTCATTGAGGAGGTGCATCAGGTCATGCAAAAGAACTTACTGTCTATGGTGACCGAATTGATAAAGACTGCGAGGGAGGAGGAAAGAGAGAGAGGAACAGGTCCTCGGGAGGACGTGAGCAACCGGAGATGGAGACGGTTGTCTCTACTGACGAGGAGGAGGAAGAAGAGCCTGTACCGGAGGTAGCATGAGGCTGTTAGAATGGGGCATTTCAATGATGCAAGCCCCCCGCCTTTGATGGCAATGGCACTACTGCTGCTGCTTATCGTTGGGTGAGAAAGATGGAACTTGTTCTTGGTATCAGTTAGTGTCGGGAAAATCAGAAAGTGAGGTTTGCTACCCACTTATTTGTGGACTCGACTTTGTGTTGGGGGGACAATATTGTCCACGCTAAGGGTAGTAGGGCTATCGGGAGATTGAGGTTGCAGGAGTTGAAAAAGTTGGTAATTGAAGAGGTGTATCCTAATAGAGAGATGGATAAAGTTGAAAGGGAGTTCCTGACATTGGAGGTGGGAACCATGACACACCAGCAGTACACCACAAACTTAAATGAGATGTCACGACTAGTGCCAAATCAGGTGACACCACTATCGCAAAAGATCAAGATATACATCCAAGGGCTGCCGGTAGATATATGAAGGCATATGATCCCCGCCCGGCCGGGCATGTTTAGGTCGGCGGTTGACCTAGAGGGGAGGTTGTATGATGAACGGATTGTGGTGGTGGCTGAAGTCAGCAAGAAAGGTGGTGGTGAGAAGAATTGGAATGGGAAGTGCTTTGGACATCGCGGGGCCGCTGCAAGCAGCAAAGGTGCACGGTGGATGACCGACGAGTGATCACATCTAGTGCGGGGATAAAATGGTGTAACAAGTATGGAAGGGACTGTAGGTGGGGACTAAACGTGTGCTCCAAGTGTGGGAAGCCTTGCCACATGGCGAGAGCGTTCAAGGTGGCGAGGTGTTTTAACTATGGCAGAGAGCCTGATATGAGCAATGACTATAAGAAGGCGAGGGACAAAAGTTTGGGAGCGAAGAAGGCTGGAGGTTAAGGGCACAGGGCGAGCACCAGGGCGTTCCCAATGATGCAAGAAGAGGCTAGGATGGACCCCGATGTTGTGTCAGGTACGCTTATAGTAAACCAAACTCTAGCTTCTGTGTTATTTCATTCTATTGCTAGTAAAAGTTGTATTTTTGCTGCTTTCTGTGCTAAACTGCATGTTAGTAGTAGGAGTATAGATAAGCCATACGTTGTAGAAACTATCATAGGTAAGTCTGCCATGATATCTGAGATGATAGAAGGTTGTGACGTAGAACTAGAAGATCATAAGTTTCCTATTAGACCAATCTTGATGATCTTAAGCGGATTTGATGTAGTCCTTGGAATGGATTGGTTGGCGGACTAAGAGGCGAATATTATGTGTCGCAAAAGATGATTCAGTTGACAGGGCCTAATGGGAGTTTATGGCGATCGAGTCGTGACGATCCCGAAAGTAATTTCGATGGCGGTGGCGGGAAAGTGCATGAGGCGTGGATGTAGTTCCTACTTGGCCTACGTAAAGGTTATCGATACGCCAACACTACAACTGCTCGATGTATTGGTTGTGTGTGACTTTCCAGATGTATTTCCAGAAAACTTGCTAGGAGTGCCATCAGATTACAAGATCGAGTTCCAGATTGACTTGATACTAGGTTCCCAACCTGATGCAAAGGCACCATGTTGGTTGGCTCTTACGGAGATGAAGGAGTTGATGGAGCAACTACAAGAGTTGCTTGATAAGGGGTTCATGGGTTCCCATGGGGTGCTCTGGTCCTATTTGTGAAGAAGAAAGACGGTAGCATGAGGATGTGTATTGACTACTGTGAGCTGAATAAGTTGACAGTGAAAAATCGGTACCTCTTACCAAGAGCTGATGATCTGTTTGATCAGCTCCAAGATGCGAGTTGGTTTTCGAGGATAGATCTTCGATATGGTTACTATTAGTTGAAGGTGAAGGAGCAAGATATTCCTAAAATAGCTTTTCGCATGCGTTACAGGCATTACGAGTTTCTTCTTATGCCTTTTGGTTTAACCAACGCGCCAGCTACTTTTATGGACTTGATGAATCAAGTGTGTCGGCCGTTGTTAGATAAATTATTGATTATGTTTATTGATCATATCCTTATTTATTCGAAGAGCAAGGAAGAGCATGCAGGTCACATTCGGGAGGTATTGGAGACGCTAAGAAAGGTGAAGTTGTACACTAAGTTCTCCAAGTGCGCGTTCTAGTTATGCGAAGTTTAGTTTTCAGGTCATGTGGTGAATCCTGAGGGGATTATGGTGGACCCAGCGAAGGTGGAGGTAGTGATGCAATGGAAGTACCCAAAGACGCCATTCGAGATTCATAGTTTCTTGGGTTTGGCGGGCTACTACAGGAGATTCATTCAGGACATCTCTAAGATAGCATCTCCACTAACCATGTTGACCTACAAGGATGTGAAGTTTGCATGGGGTCACGATTAGGAGAAGGCGTTTGAGGAGTTAAAGGCGAGGTTAACTCAAGCTCTTGTCTTGTGGTTACTAGAAGGAAGCAAGGATTTGGTCGTTTATGCAGATGCTTCGTACTTGAGGTTGGGATGTGTGTTGCTACAAAGAGGAAAGGTTATAGCCTATGCATCCCAACAGTTGAAAGTTCACGAGGTTAATTATCCTACCCGTGACTTGGAGCTAGCAACTGTGGTCTTTGCGTTAAAGATTTGTAGGCACTACCTATACGAGAAGAAGTGCACCATATTCACTGACCACAAGAGCTTGAAGTACTTCTTTGAGCTGAAAGATTTGGACATAAGGCAGAGGAGATGGTTGGAGCTCAAAAAAATTTTGATTGCAAGATCCATTACCATCCGGGCAAAGCCAACGTGGTGGTGATTGCCCTTAACAAAAAGGAGATATCTGAGCTGATTCAGCTGAAGTAGGTCAAGGAGTTTCAAGATGAGGCATTGAAGGATGATCATCTTAAGTCTGAAAGAATGGGAGGTTTAGTCGCGAAGTTGGGTGAAAACACACTCAGTGTTACAACCCGACTCGGGTCTATGTGGATTCCTTGTTATGGGAATCTATGTTGAAAGATCATGGATGAAGCTCATAAGAGTCAATACTCCATCCATCCTGGTGCTACGAAGACGTATCAAGATATGAACAAAGATTATTGGTGGCCGGGTAGGAAGCACGATGTAGCGGAGTATGTGAGTAAGTGCATTATTTGTTTACAAGTGAAGGCCGATCATCAGAAGCCGTATGGAAAGATCCAACCTTTGGATATTCTAGAGTGGATGTGGGAGCATATCACCATGGACTTTATTACGATGCTACCACGTACCGTGCGAGGTTATGATGCTATGTGGGTGATAGTTTGTCATTTGATGAAGAGTGCTAACTTCTTATTGATCCGCGAGACGTATTCATCGGATAGGTTGGCATATCTGTTGATTAAGGAGATTATAACTCATCATGGTGTGCTGGTGTCTATCATGTTTAATCGTGACACCCTGTTACATCTAAATTTTGGAAGAAATATAATGGTGCTATGGGGAGGAGGTTACATATTAGCACGACTTATCATCCTTAGACAGATGGTCAGTCGAAGATGACGATTCAGATGCTAGAAGATATACTTTGGGCATGCGTTATCGATTATGGAGGTAGTTGGGATGACCACCTACCATTAGCTGACTTCTCATATAACAATAGTTATCATGCCAGAATTGGTACGCCCTGTTATGAGATGCTATATGGTAGGAGATGTAGAACACCCATTTGTTGGGGTGATATTGGTTAGAAGGAGTTGGGAAGTATTAAGGTGATCGAGGCTACGAATGAGAAGTTTGAAAAGATCAAAGCCTTCATGAAGACAACCAAGGATTGGTAGAAGTCATATGCCGATATGAGACGTAGATCGATTGAGTTCTAGGTTGGTGATATAGATATCTTGAAAATCTCACCCCGGAAGGGTATCATTTGGTTCAGAAAGCGAGGCAAGTTGAGCCCAAGGTACATAGGGCCTTTCCGAATCATTGCTAAACTAGGAGAGGTGGCCTATAGATTGGAGTTACGAGATGAGTTAACTGAAATTCACCCGACTTTTGATTTATCTCATCAAAGAAAGTGTTTAGCTAATGAGGATATGGTTGTTCCACTTGTAGATATCAAGGTAGATGAACGACTCAATTATGTGGAGCAACCTGTGGCAATCGTTGAACGTAAGTAGAAACGGTAATGAATAAAGTAGTTCCACTTGTGCGTGTACATTGGAAACACAAGAAAGGATGTGAGTCTACATGTGAGAATAAAGAATAGAAGAGGCAACACTACCCATAATTAGACTAAAGAAGAGAATAGGCAACATTACCCACAATTGTTTGAGGAATAATAGGTTTTCGGGGACGAAACCTATATAAGGAGGGTGGACTTGTAACACCCAGTTTTTTTAAAAGACACGATGAAAGAATAAAGTGACGAAAAAGAAAGAAAACATAATTTAACCTATGTTGAGGGGTTAAAAGTGTCCAAAAGGACAAAATTTTCAAAAAAGTTGGTGAATAAAGCAACATGGCCGCCCATGTTGCCTACTCACACCATTTCAATCAGGTTTTTAGAGAGAGAAGCATAGAACTCTTGGATATTGATGAAGAACAAGAAGAAGTCTGAACTCATGTAAGAGTTCTTGGTTTTAATATGTTCTTAACTGGCCTAGGCCTCGGTTGTGTGATTATATGTGTTCGGTTGTGTGTTTTGGTGGGTTTTATGTGTTTGTGCTTTTAACAAATGGGTTTTTGAAGAAGTCATACCCAAAGGCTACTAAGATGAGTTCTAGAATCCCCTTTTTACTTGTTTTAAACTAATTTGGGGCTGGAAATACATGATCAAACGTTTCTACAATTTTGGGTGTTGAACCTGTATGTATGTGTGTGTATGAATGCGGGTGGGTTTGATTTTGGGTGAATTTTGATGTTATGATGTTGCCATGTTTTTGTGTTGTTGCTTACAATGTATGATTTAAACATAGAACATAATAGATGGTGAGTTAGGGACTAAATATGTTGTTTAATGTAAGAAGACTGGCGATGCACCTAAATAGTGGCCCATGCGCCCAACGGTTAGAAACTATCTAAGTGTTCCCATGCGCCGAAACCCCATGCGCCTAAATAATCTCTGTGGAAATAGGTTGAATTTGACATAAGTGTTCATATGCTCAGAAATCCTATGCGCCTAGTCACTCATGCGCCTGCATGGTGCCCATGCGCCTAGAATTTTCCAAGAATGACTAAGTGTTGGCCATGTGCATCAATAGTGCCTATGCGCCTGAAAGTTTCCCATGCACCTAGGTGGTCCCCATGCGCCTGCATAGGGTCCATGCGCCTATGCCTTAGAAAAATATTATGAAATTTGGGGAAATGTGTAATGTAGGCTTTGACTTGGGGTGAAGTAAGTTGACCTTTGATGATGAATGAGGTAGTTATGGCATGTATGATGATTGTTATGTCATGTATGATGGTGCCTTGTATGGTGATGTTTTGTATGTTATGTTTATGTTCCTTGTTATGTACGTTTATTTTCCATGGCTTTACGTTGAATGTCTATGATTGAAATGGATAGTATTATGTAACATAAGGTAGAAGATAATGAAAAAAACAACGTAAAGAAAGAATGTATGCATTAATGAACGAATGAAAGTCAGGAAGTCTTGCAAGCAATGTATGGAGGTTCACACCCAATGAAGGGTGTTAGCTCAACTGTGTATGGGTTAGCTACCCAGGAAGGATGCACACTAGGGTCTAATCTTTGTGATTGACCATACGTATGGGATCCTTGCCGCTTTCCTAGGCACTGGAGTCAACTTCGTGCACAATGTTCAAGGTCTGTGATAGAGCTCAGGCCCAGTAACAAGCTTCGTGCGCAATGTTCAGGGTATAGCATATGGCATTGGTCTGGAATAAAAGAGAAATGATGGTGATGAGTGTACTTGCCCTAGGTACTAGAGTCAGCTTCATGCACAATATTCGAGGTCTATGATAGACCTCAAGCCTAATAACCAGCTTTGTGCACAATGTTCAGGGTATTGTACATGTCATCAGAGCTAACGAACGTACAAAGGATAAGTAAGGAAGATTATGAATGAAAGTGAATGATGACAATGATATAGCTTCATGCACAATATTCGAGGTCTATGATCGATGTTCGTGAGCATCCAAACAACAAGAAAACACCAAGAATCAAAGTATGAAACATCAATTAATCATTCATTTTGAAGTAAACCCGAATTCTAGGGCTTCGGTTTTTGAAAGTGGCAAAGATTTGCCCAAAACTCATGTTTTTGTGTAAGAAAACATGTAAAAAACTTAGATATAGCTTATTGGGTGATACACCAAGGTTTTGGATGTAAAAGAATGAGGTTTTCGGTCAAAAATGGGTTGGTTCGTAATTCTCAGCCCGTTGTGCGAAACTAGGTGTTCATTCAGCGAAATTAGGTATTCATCCGGTGAAAGTATGAAAGCTTCTTGCGAAACTATAGTTTCACAGGTAGTTTCGCAGACATGGTTATCTAACGAAAGTTGGGTGAAAGTGGCAGCGAAACTGGCAGCGAAGATGCCAGCGAAGATGCCAGCGAAAGTAGCAGCGAAACTGCTGGCGAAACTGGTGACATAACTAGCCGCGAAACTGCTGGTCTAGCGGCGAAACTGCTGGTCTAGCAGTGAAATTAGCAACAAAATTAGGCAAAAATTAACTCTTTGAGTGTTAACTTACCTGTAGGCTGTGTAGTGTAACCCTTGCATTAAAAGTTTGATTGAGAAGCTACTCATCGAGTCCAGGTGAGTTCTAGATCCCCTATGTTAAAGGATTTGAACTAGTTGGAAATGCATACTATATATACGTTTTAGATGACCAAGAATTTAAGAGGTTTACATAGGAAGATCGATTTTACTATAAGGAAATATGCCATATACATTTTAGATGAGTAGGTCAGCGCGACCCCAGCTAAGGGCGTTGCCCCTTGGACCCCACTAGGGGTTGTTGGCCCTAGGACCCCGAATCCCCGCTGCTCGGCTGAGGGTCGCTTATGTTTTATGATGACTTATCCTTTTTGTCCATATCTTTATGTATGTGAGTGTTTGATGCAAGATATTTATGATGATGATGTATTATTGATTCCTATGCATGATAATGATGTGTAATTGATGATGATTATGTATGTTATGTATGATATGTTCCTTACTACATATTATGATGTGACTTTACGTGGTGTGATTATGATAATGAACATAAAGTATTATTTTAACAAAGTGAAAGATTTAAGATAATAAAAGTGAATCCTAAAGAATGTTACCCCCAGGCCCTTTTGATGATGAAAAGTCTTGCAAGCACTATGATAGACTTCACTTACGTGAGTCTGATGTACGATGATTGATCTATATTCATGAGCGGGCTATGTGCTTGGCGGTGTGGATTAACTATCGGGGGTTAGCTACCATGATGATGTGTACCGACAGGGATCGACATTCGTTGTCGATCAACATGGAGTTCTTGCTTTGTGCAATCTCAATTATGATGAAATGAAAGATGTGAAGGAATAAAAGATAATAATGTTATTATCTATGTGTACGTATGATGCTTCATCATGTAAGAATGTAAATGAAGGTTTTAAATGGAAGTAAAAGTATTTTATATTATAAAACTAGAACTCACTAAGCAACGCTGACTTTTATGTATTTTCCAGTGGGAAGGTAGCAATTGCTGAGGATGGCACGGGCGGCTACTTAGCAAATTTTTGGATGGCATCCATTTTGTATAATGATAATGTTTTCACTTGTAATACAAACACGTGATGTTTTGTAAGAGGTATGAATGTTGTATTATTTGCAAAAGCAACTATTTATATATGAATTTGTTTAAATTGATTCCGCTGCAATGTTTTTAGCGAGGTTAAATGTATGTTTTATGTGCAATCATATTCCAGCTGTGAGCGTCCTGGGAACGGGGACTTACAAAACTCTTCCCAAAGCTTGCTAACGGAAAAGCTCAAAGTGATTTATGCCTATATGTTCACATGATTCAAGTGATAGACAAACTTCATCCTAAGACATACAAGAGAAGAAGATATGAGGTTGGGCTGTTAAGAGGATTTAACATCAAGGAAGTATCGGAACTGAGGATCTCAGAACAAGATGAGCTAGAAATACTGAATAATCAGAGTGTTTTGGAAACAATGACTACTGAAGAACATGTTTTAGGTCTAAGTTTTGAAACATTACAGATGCTTAGCACGATGAAGATCAGTACAAGTATGATGATAAGAAGACTGTTGTTTCATACTTCTACAACAAAATAATAACAAGAGTCAAAGACCTATCAAGTTTGAAGACCTAATTACAAGTGTCTAAGCCTAAGGGGGAGAATTGTTAGATCTAGGAAAAATAGGTCTAGATTAATTTGTATAGGCTTAGAATATTAACAAATACTTTTAATGAATAATTCTAATTCATATTTTTGTTGTCTGCATTATGCATATAGGTTAACCTATATGTGTGTTGATTTATGTGTATGATTATAGTTACAAACACTATACTTGGTCAATTTATGAAATTGACTAAGTATAAGAAAGATCTAAGATGAACATTTTTTGTACTTCCACAGATATCATTCATACAAGACTTTGATCTAAAGATAATCTATGGATGAACATCAGTACAAACAAGACTACAAGACCAAAGACTGATTGATGAAGATTTCATATGGAGATGAGATATTCAAGTGAAGAATTCTAGAGAATACAAACTCTTGCAGAAGATAAATGTAGCTACGGAAAACTAAATACTTGTACTTACATCATACAAGTGTTTCAAGTCAACAAGCCAATCATGGACTCCAAGAGATGTGTCGTTCCCCTAACAAAAACACGTGTGTCTATAAATATGAGTCCTAGGTTTCACATCATGTGACGGAGAGAAAGAGAGGAAGACGGAAAAAATCACATCAATCCACCAAACACAAACCCTAGCAGCCATCACATCAACACACCAAAAATCATCAACACAATCATAGCATAGAACTTTGTTAGCAATTATTATTTGATTCTTTGTAATCATTAATCAATTTTAATGAATTAAATTTGATTTAAAACTTTTTCTTTGCATATTGTTTAAGTATTTCTTATATATATTTACTGTCTTCAATATTTATTATTTGAACAATTAAATAACGATTAATAATAATTCCGCAATCATTAAATCAAAACCAATCTAACATTGATAATTCCTCAATGCAATCCTTGGATTCACATACCTTGAAAATTATTTCCTTTTGTTCTTTGTTACTTAGTATATTATTATAAACTCTTAGATGAGATTGTGCTTCATCTTAACCGTGAGTGATTAAGTGAGGTTGAGAGAAAACCAAGTTTTAGTGACAAATATCGATCCTGCAATTGGTATCAGAGTTTTTTAGGCCCCTGGTTATGAAATCTTACTAACCAAATCAACTTGTTTTTCACTCCTCCTTTCACCAAACTCAAAATGGCCCTTATTCAAAAATCAGAAGTTGAGATTGGAACGATGACCAAAGCACCTATCATCACACCTGAAAACCTTAGATCATGGAGCACACATATTAAAGGCTTCATCTCATACCAAGAGTTAGAATGTGGAAATCTATTATCAACGGTCCTTACATACCAAAGGTTGTTGCACGAGGTGGAAATGGTGCCATGACTGATAAAGCCGTTGAGGACTACTCTGAAGATGACTGGAAGAAGCTTGACATTTACAACAATGCCATGACTATTCTTATGACTGCTATACCCAACTCCATCATGGTGCGGTTTGAGCACTACAAGTCAGCCAAAGAACCGTTTGATGAATTGTCTCAGATGTACTCTAACTCCAACAACTCAAAGAAAGATTCACAAAAGTAGTTGTTCGAGAACTTCACCTACATTGCTAGAGAGACCTCGGCCAGCAATACTTTAGGAATATGGATCTTATCTCTTCCCTTCAGTCTGTGGGAATTGCTCTTGAATTGAGAGACCACTTAAGGAAATTCATGAGTGCACTCCCTCATGAGTGAATGTTCTATTATGTCTCTATCAGGCCAGCAATACTTTAGGAATATGGATCTTATCTCTTCCCTTCAGTATGTCGGAATTGCTCTTGAATTGAGAGACCTCTTAAGGAAATTCATGAGTGCACTCCCTAATGAGTGAAAGTTCTATTATGTATCTATCAAGAGAACAGAAAATCTAAACTCCTCACAATGACTGAACTATATGGCATCCTTAATGGATACCGTTTAGAGATGGGCAACAAGAGAGGCCATCAAAAGAACAAACCTTCAAGCCTTCCTGCTAGCAACACTTTAATGGTTGTTAAAGGCGAACCCCAACCTCAGCAGTACCTACCATATTCTCAGCAACCATCCTATTTTTCAAGACCCTACATCATATTTTCTTAGACTCCAAAGTCTCAATAGGCTCAAGAAGGTTCTTTCCAAGACAGTTGTGCCATTTTCTCAGGAAATGGGTACTCTAGTGACCATGAGTATTGCTTTAATGATCTAGAGTGCTTTAGTCCATATGATGTGGAGTATGTGGACATAGTCCAACAAATGACTCTGCTTACCTACTAAGCAAGAAATTCTTCGAAAGAATTCGAAGGCAGTTCCCTCAAAACCCAGCTAGTAGTGAATTTGAGTTTGATAAGGCCATGGAAAAATATTACATATGTAACCAACTTGGTCACTTTTTTACAGAATTCAAGGCTCCCGGGTCAAATATGGGAACCTCACATCTCTCTACACCTAAAGCCACTAGGAAGTCAACTGAAATAGTAGCTATAACTCAAGAAGTTGACTAAGCTTTATGGTATAGAATGTGACTCCTACTCAAGCACTCATGACTGGAACAAATGAAAATAAGGTATATGAACATCTCTGTAGTCTAGCTTTTATTACTAAGGTTAAGTTATATCAGGAATACCATATCGAGATTAAAACCGATATTGAGTCTTTAAATTTCATAAAATATAATTGTTACAGGGATGAATCTGATTATCAAAATAAATTTAAAGACTTAGAGAAAATTGTGTCCTTATTAAAACATGAACACACAAACTACAAGACTCAAATCAAGGATTTAATATCCAAATTGACTAAGGCTCAAGCCCAGCTTATCATAGCTAAGGCTTAAGCCAGGAAGCATGCTATCTCAGAGAAAAACTTTCAAGCCATTCTTGAATCATCCTCTCACTTAAACTTAGTTAACAAAACAAAAGTGGACTGGGGACCAATCAAATTGCTTCACCACACTCTTATAAGTCTATTAGACAACCAAGATGTGGTACTAAAAATCAAGAGCTTCCACGTGCTGACCCACCTTCCTACAAGTCAAAGAGTGATACAAGCAAGACACTATCACAGGGAAGATCTAGGTACACCAAACCCTTCTTACTAATGATGACCAACCCCTTACCACCAAAGACAAGAGAAACTAGACCAAGGTAGCAAGAAAAACTACCAAGAAAGTAGTTGAGTCAATGTTGATGATTGGATCAAAGCAAGGGGTGTGTTCATCTTAACTAGATTCCAGGTGGTGGGAACTTCTAGACGTGGAAAAGTGTGTCGTACCAGCACACATATCCAAAAAAAAATGATTAGAAGGCAAACGAGAGACTGCTGATTAAGACAAGAAGAACAAGAAACAGAAGCCCTCAAATTCCTGAAAGATTAACATTGCATGCATAATGTGTGGCATACAAATTCACATGGCCAAAGATTGTTATTACAATCCTGCTAGCACAAATTATGCAAATAATGTTAAGAAGGAAAGAGGGACCTTATCAAATGGTTCATGTGATGAAAAGGGGAAAACTTGTTTCCGAAGCAAGATTGCTTTCGAACGAATGTCCTTCTTCCGAAGGAAAAATGTCTTCAGAAGTTAAAGTTGTCAAAACTCAGAAAAACAAGAGAGTCCCCTTGAAAACATCCCTGAATAAGATTGCTTCGGAAGAGAAGGTGGTGAAGGTTCCTCCCGAGAAGAAAGAAGCTTTGGAAGAAAGCCATGCTGCTCAAGCTTCAACAAGCTCATACTCAATTATCAACGGAGGGATGGAATGGGAGATCAAAGAAGATGTTGCAGCCCAAGCCACCTCTTCGAAAACACCTATTTAACCATATGCATAAATGTTGGTTAAATAAAATCCTTATCATTAGAAAAGCCCAAGACCAACAAGGCTTGGGTTTACAATAAAAACTAACTTTTTCATCTTATGTTCCCAGACATCCATGTGACAAGAATAAGAATGTGTGGAATGTAGATAGTGGATGCCCTAGGCACATGATAGGGAACAAATACCTCCTTCAAAAATTCCAACATTTTAATGGAGGTCCTGTTCAGTTTGGAGTTGAGGCTGGAGGTTACATTTCTAGCAAAGGGAGTGTATCCAACATCAAGTTAAAGGTTGACAAAGTACCCTTTGTCAAATAGCTTGAACACATTCTCTTAAGTGTTTCTCAATTTTATAATCAAAAGCATTAAAATGCTTTTCACAAAACATGAGTGCATTATCCTCAAACCCGGGATGACCATTTCTCAGGAATTAGTGCTTCTTAGATCTCCCTGGAAAATGGATATGTACAAGCTGGACATTAACAATGCTTACCTACTAGGAGAAGTATCATGGTTTCTTTCCAAAGCTGATGGTGACGAGTCAACACTATGGCATAAACTAATGTGTCATGTCAATTTTAAAACCATGAATAAATTGGTTAAAAATAACTTGGTACATGGTCGGCCTAAAAAGGAAATTTCCTGCAAAGATAACTGTGTTGCATACTTGAAAGGGAAGCAGCACCGAGCATTTCATAAATCTAATGTTGTTAACTCTATCACCACTCCATTACACTTATTTCACATGGATCTATTTGGTCCCATAAGTATAATTAGCATTGGAAGGAAATCATATTGCCTTGTGATAGTTGATGATTTTACAAGATTTACATGGGTATTCTTTTTAAGAACTAAGGTTGAAACTACTAAAACGTTAAATTCTTTTATTCTTAAAATAGAATATCAAATTGTTCGCAAGGTAAAGATAATTAAAAGGGATCAAGGGACTGGGTTTAAGAATCAAGTTCTTGACTCCTTTTGTAACTCAAACGGGATTGCCAGAACAGAAGAGGAACATGGTGTTGTTAAGATGAGGAACATGACAGTTATTGAGGCTGCTAGGCCTATATTGGCTAATTCAAACCTTCCTCTAGCTTTTTGGGCAGAGGCAGTCAACACTACCTGCTATGTGCAGAACAGAGTCCTTGTATTTAAGTCACATGGAAAAACCAATTATCAGTTATGGAACAAGAGGCCACCATTCATTGGCTTTCTAAGGTCCTTTGGCAGGAGGTTGGTACCATACTTAACACAAAAGACAATTCGGCAAAATTTTGCTAAAAACTCGGATGATACTATCTTTGTTGGATATTCCTCCAACTGTATTACTTATAGAGTTTATAACTATTTGAGGAATCATACAATATTATGTCAATGAGCAAGAACTTTGTGTTCAGGGAATGGCCCTGATCATATTATTAACTTATAATTGTTTCCCAACTATTCTAATCCTTCTTGTGAGAATATTTCAGCCGGAACAGGTACTGAAAGCGATTCTAATGATGATAAATTGTTTGAGTTGCCTAGTGTTAGGATCTTGTATTTGAACGAAACACCAACTAATTAACGTGTTAAACCAAACCAAATAGTACGGAATCCTATTTGATTGGCGATCCAATCAGTGAAAACCCACGTAGAAACAATATTGAATTCAATCTAATGTCAAGAATCGATTAGGTATCAATCTACAGCGGTCTATGAACTTGGAGTATGAACTTAGAGGCTTCTGGAGGGCTAGGGAACGTCTGGAGTCGAAGTGGATCGACTGTTTCTAAATCATTACGTTTTTCCATGAATTAAGTGGTATTTATAGTTTAGGTTTCTCATTCGGGTGACTAAACCATTAGCATGGTTCAGTTGTGCAATTGAGCCACGCGGTTGATCCATCTGCATGACTGAATGTTCAGTCGTGCGACTGAGTCAGTCGCATGAAGTTGTTCAAGCGTATGTACTATTTAGTCGCATGGACACTCAGTCGCATGGCCATTCGAACGCATGACCACTATTTGGGTGCATGGTCCAGTCGGACGCATGTGAACTTCACTTAACCAAAGTTTGAATGTATACATTAATATAAGATTATGTATATCAATTCAACCAATCACAAACTTATATAATCTAGTCAATAAACATTACTCAACTCATTAATGAAATATTAAACATTATAAATCACAACAAAACATTATCATTTCATTAAGTACCCAATATTACGTAAGTACAAGACATTCAAGACATATTACATTGAGATCAAGATCTAGGTACATAGGTGTATCAACACGTAGACCTTGTTCAAGTTCTCTAAGAGTAACTGAAGATTAGGCTCCCACTATCTTAAGATCCAATTGTATAACTATTTCAGAGATAGTGGTTCTTCAACTAGTGTTCCACCTAATAAGCCTCAAAACTCATCTAGTGACACTGCGCAACACGAAGTTGGTGGAAGTAGCCTGTCTAAGGAATAGGCAACTGTTAATGCTGCGTCATAACCAAAAACTGATGATGATGTTTCTCATTCATTCAAAATATCCTTATTGAATGAGTTTGTCCTAACTCCAAGGTGGAGGATTTTGATCAGCATCAGTATAGGGCAAATATAATGTCTCTGATGTATCGCACAACAAGTAGACCTGATATCAGGTTTGCGACATGCATTTGTCCAAGATATCATGCTGCTCCAAAGGTGTCTCACCTTGTTGCTACCAAGAGAATCCTTAGATACCTCAAAGGAGCTCTTAAATAGGTATCTAGTATCCTATTTGAACGAAATACCAACAGATTAATGTGTTAAACCAAACCAAATAATGTGGAATCCTATTCGATTGGCGATCCAATGAGTGAGATCACACGTAGACACAATAATGAATTTAATATAACTTCAAGAATTGATGAGGAATCGATCTACAATGTTCTATTAACTTGGAGTACAAACTTAGAGGCTTCTGGATGGCTAGGGTATGTCTGGAGTCGAAGTCGATCGAATGCTTCTAAATCATTACGTTTTTTCATGAATTAAGTGGTATTTATAGGCTTAGGATTCTCATTCGGGGGACTAAACCATTAGCATGGTTCAGTCGTGCGATTGAGCCATGCGGTTGATCCATCCGCACGACTCAATGTTTAGTCGTGCGACTGAGTCAGTTGCATGAAGCTGTTCAGGGGTATGAACTATTTAGGCACATGGACACTCATTCGCATGGCCATTCAGACGCATGACCACTATTTGGGCGCATGGTCCAGTTGGATGCATGTGAACTTCACTTAACCAAGTTTGAATGTAGTCATTATTATAACATTATGTATATCAATTCAAACAATCGCAACCCTATATAATCTACTCAATAAACATTACTCAACTCATTAATGAATTATTAAACATTATAAATCACAATAAAACATTATCTTTTCATTAAGTACCCAATATTACATAAGTGCAAGACATTCATGACATATTACATTTAGATCAAGATCTAGGTACATAAGTGTATCAACAAACTCCCCCTTCAACCTAGATCTATTTATTGTCTTACATCTTTCATAATTTACTCAAATTTCTTGTACTCTGCTTCTTTGGTGGCTCCTGTATTTATCTCGAAAGCAAAACAAAGTCCTATTACATTTTGAAATTGTAAAGCTTGTACTATATCTCCTAAGTCATAGAATAGTGGCCACTTGTATAATGTATAAACATCACTAGTTGACAAGTTTGTAAGCCACATTGGATCACACACCCTTATGGTTTCCATTTTACCATTTCTGTTCAAAACTATCACGGCCTCTCCCGTTCTCCAATCGTAGTACAACTATTTGAAATGTGGAGTGAAGTCCTGAGGCATCTCATGTAGTGGGATCTTTGACATTGTACGTGGTGGACTCCACTTCAACAATACTTTTCATTTGGTAGTTATGGCATCAACCCCAGATCTTCTGATGTACCTCGTTCGCTGTCGAGGTTTGAAGTTGAGCCATCTTGTGTGATACTCCCTCTTTAGAGCTGCTTCAAACCAGCCTGACATCTTACGAGGGTCATCGTATAGCAATTTTAACTTTGCTAACTGTTAAGCTCAAAACCTGGAAGAATCTTCAGGTCATGTGGAAACCTGAAATACTCAATTCCCTTCTCACGTTTAACAGCATAAACATTAAGGTCTTTAAAATGTGCCCATGCTATGATCCTGCCTGCTACCTTTTGATGTTTCTTTACCATATACAGTTTGGTGTAGGCAGTTGACGTTGAGGCGATGCGTTGGGCTCTTAGCTCCACAAAACATGCTGCCCATTCTGCCTTTTTCATGTTCACTTCAGCATCTATGGCTTGGGACTTATCTTTATCCTTTCCGGACCCTTGTTCCATCCTGTCCAAAGTCTCAAAAGTGTCATTGACAAGAGTGTCTCCCAGATTGGGAATGGTAGTTCCCTCCTTGTCAGTGTACTGTGGATAGTGTTGAGCAGTGACATCTTCTATCTCAATCTCATCGACATCCTGAAGCTCATCGTCACTCTCTACAATCATAGTAGGGGCATCTTTCACAATCTCTTCAGCATTCAACTTGAACATGTCGGCTAGTTCCTCATCAGTGAGATTGTGAATGATTTCTCCTTCTTCAGGAGTATACATCAAAAATCTCCTTACAATACCTTGCACATGAAGAATTAGCGTCAGTTGTGTCTTGATCTGTTGGAGTGGAGCAATATGACATTCATCTCGTTGAAAATCTGGATCTGCTTGATTTAAACATTCAACATAGCAATCAATAATTAATAATCAAGACATAACCATTTACATTACATATAAGCATTCATTACATAAATTTTATACACGATCCAAACACAAATAATTTTAAATAACAATAAAACATCTAAATATTACTCTTGTCTTGGATCTTGTGCTCTTCTACTGTCGGGGCTGATATCGAGGCACCTAGATCTTGAGTCTTTTTTGTCCGCCTCTCACTAGCATCCTGTGCACCCGAAGCAGATGACTCTCCTCCTCCTTCAATGTGTCCTCCATCCTTATTATCACCTTCATCATCATCATCACTCTCATCATCATCACTATCATCACCATCATCACTGTCTCCCTCTCTCATCTTCAGAGGCTCATCCTTTGTGCCCTTAAGTTTGAGCAGGATGGTCCTCTTAGCATCCTCCAACTTCTCAATCTTTTTAGTAGATGACATATTTTGCTCCTTGAGTTGGGAAATCTCTTGACTCTGAGCAGCCATTTGCTGAGGCTGCTCCTCAATCTATTGTGCCTGTTGAGAGATCTGCTATGATTGTGCAGTAGTAAGCTCCACTAACTATCGAAGTTGAGTAGTCTTCTCATCATCGGCTGCTAACAGCTTCAGCACCATAGGATTTTGTGCTGAAAGCTGTTCCTCTACCCCACTGGGAGGTAGAGATGATCCTGAGGGAAAGGATGGGTGATATGATGGTCCTGCCTGGTGGCTAGTGGTGGTGGTGGTGGCAGTGGTAAATATGGGAGGTGGTATCTGTGTGGGTGGTGATGGGTAAGCTGAAGTGGTGGTGAATGTGATGTGGGTTGGGGGTGGAATAACTCATGGAGGTTTCGCTGTAGTAGTGGAGGGTGGAGGTGTAGTGGTGAAAGTGGGTGGTATGGTAGTGGTGGTAGCTGTGGTGGTGGTAGTGGTGGGAGAAGTAGTGGTGGTGGTTGTGGTGGTGGAGGTAGTAATGAAGGTGAGTCATCTTTTCTTCTTCTTCATACCATGGGGCTGAGCCATCCTCTTCTTCCTCGATCCTGTCGAGGAGGATGCTTCCTTTAGGGCACAAGTCGGCTGATCGGGAGTATATGTGGGATCAGTATCATCCTCTCCCGACCCGCCGAGGCGTTCACCAACCGCCTTGAGCCCCCGTTCTGTGGCAACGACTTTGCTGCCCACAGTACGGGTCAGTGGCTCCTCACCTGACTCCTCCTCCTCCTCACCAGGTATGAATTCACGGTGGAATCCGGCAGTCTCTGCTACATCTCTAGTGGGGGCAGATGCTAGAGATGCACTATCATTAATGGGCCCCTTGGATGAGTAAGCCCTTAATCTCCAGCATCCCCGCTATCATCATCATCAAAGTTGTGCTCTAGGAGCTAAAGCTGCTCATCATCTGAGTCGCTGTGTACATGACGCCCCTTACGCCTGCCTGGCGCCACGTAGTTCTCCTTGGCTAGATGGCCGATAAGTCTCTATACCTGGGGCTTTACTTGCTTACCCTGGTAGACTCTCATACGACCCAGAGTCGTATCTGTTGATACATGTATGTCCCTAGATCATGATATGAAATGTATTAGATCTTGTTTGGTATGATTATTGAAATGATATTGATTGTTTGTTAGTTATAATGTTTAATGTTTCATTAATGATTCGACATTGAATTGGTTAATTTGGTTAGTGATTGCTTGAATGATTACACACAATGTTTATTAATTAATACATTCAAACTTAACATAATGAAGTTCTCATGCGAATGGCTCATGCGAATGAACCATACGCATGAATAACTTCACACGATTGACTCAGTCGCACGACTGAACCAGGAGACTGGATCAGTCGTACGATTGTAACATAAGATTGGCTCAGTCGCATGACGGAACACTCAGTCGTACGAATGAATCAACCGCATGGTTCAATCGCACGACTAAACCATACAATGGTTCAGTCGCACGATTGAATACTACCAACCTATAAATACAACTCAATTCGTGAAAAACAAGGACTCTTGATCAATTACGATTCCAAACGTACCCTAGTCTTCCAGAAACCTCCCAATTCGTTCTACAAGTTCATAGAACACATTAGATCGATTCCAAATCGATTTCTAACGTTAGTTTCAATTCTTGATTGATTCTTCGTGTGTTCTCACTGATTGGATCGCCAATCAAATAGGATTCCGCACTATTTGATCTGGTTTACACGTTAATCTCTAGGTATTTCGGTCAAATACCAGGTCCTAACAGTATCATCCATGATCTCCAAAGCCACTGCATTGTGACGCTCCTTTGGAAGCGATGGCAGCTTCTCATAAAAAATCAGCTGCAAGAACCTGGGGTACATACAAAAACCCTATTTTCCCTTTGCCTCCAGATTCTCCACGAGGTGAGAGAAGATCATGCCAGAGAAGCTGAAAGGGTAGTTCAGTACCGGTGCCACGTAGGCATTTTGTATCTGGTCTGATAGGTTGTTGAACCCACCCTTTCTAGAAGCTATGCACTTCAGAATAACATGTGCCAAGTACTTATATTAGGGGCACAGGTTGCTCTTGTTGAGCACACGTGATTTGATGTCCCCAACGTACTTAATGCTCAGAAAACAGCCTCTCATCGTCAGTGGGTGTAGCTTGGTAGGGTATCCAGCATCATCTCCCAAGCCAAGCACACGTTGAATGTCTTCAGTAGTAAATTCTATCTCCATACAACAGATGGAGCTTGGAATGCTATATGGCTCTCGTGATCTGACCACTGATGCATTGTCCTAGAAGATCTGGTGTGTAGACCTATAAGGAGTGCATGGAGTAGAGATAGCCTTGTGTATCCTTGATCGCTTGAGAAAGGCAATGATCTCTGCCAACTCGACACCATTCCGAGTTGTGTGGTCTAAATAAGCACAGATGTTGTGCTTGGGATTGATAGACCATCTATCAGCAATCGATCTGTACCACAAGATACATAAACATTAAATACTCACATAACATAAATCAGTTCTAAGTAACTTGATAGAAGTCATTCTAATTCATTCATGCGAATGAATCATGCGACTATGTTCAGTCGGTTGTCCTATCATACGACTGGACTCATTCGGGTGAATGAACTGGCAACTGAGTTCAATCGGTTGTCTGATCTTGCGATTCGTTCAGTCGGTCGACTGAGCTCATTCGTATGATACATTCGGCCGATTGAGCTATTCGGCCAGCTCAATTGTGCGAATGGAGTTCATCCAGATGACTAGTCGCATGACCCACTATTCAGTCGACTGAGGTTCGAATCTTGACCAATCCATGAAATTAAACGTTGTGTATAGGTTCTTTAGACTCGCAATCACTTAACTAATAACCTAATAACTTTATTTTTAACATTTTACATGGTTTCAGTAGGTCATTAGTCCATTGAGTTGTTCGGTTCTTGTTTCAATCGCGAATCGCTTATTAGGGCATCATATCTTCTGATTTCTGTGTGATTTTGATCACATTATACCTGTATGAATGCACACACATGTCAGAAGATCAATAGGAATGTAAATAGAGGTCTAAAGAAATTTGGGCAGCGTAAGGGTAGGATGTGCGACATAAGGGCGATTGGAAGTGATGAGCTGAATGCGATCGACTATGGCCCTATTTATACTGAATCTCAGCTCAATCGGCCGGCTGGACTCATTCGCTCGGTTCATTCAGGCGAATGGAACTCAGTCGGGCGATTGGCTTAGTTGTGCACTTTCAGGTGGCCGACTAGAGCTCAGTCGGTCGACTGACTCATTCGCACACTCCTATTCGGTCGAATGGGTCATTCTGATAAGCCATTTGGGTGAATAGTTAATACTCATGTCCATTTGGATGTTTAATGCATGAGTATGGTCCATTGGTATGATTGGTCCTTACTCATGGTCCATTCGTGCGAATGGGTCAGACTCATGAATTTGACTTGACCATTTTTACATATTACACCCTTTTAACTTTTGAATAAACGTTATGTGCACTTGATTATCTCAGAAATGATCATTTTATCTTGAAAAACCTTCGGTCACCTGAGACGTGATCCTTTTAAAACATTTCGTCACCTTAGACGTGACCCAATTTTATTTGAAAGCACGTGTGGTCACCTCAGACGTGACCTTTTGGATGATAAGGTCCCTTATCAACTTCCATGAAATAGTCCAATACTACACAAAACTGAAATTGACAGACTTTGTACAGAAATAAAAGAAATAATGCTGAAACTTAAAACTAGGACATGTTTTTGTGTTTTTGTGAGGGTTAATTTCTAAGACGTCATTCTAAGGAGTAATTTTTCTGAGAGAGCAGCCTCAATCATTTAAACCATACATGGACCAATTCAAGTTGGAATCATACAGGAGATTCAAATCATTCAGGACAAGTTATTTAAAAGACTTTGATGCTCTATTCTTCTTTTTCATCTGGAGTCAGTTAGCAAAGCTAGGAAGTCATGCTAGTACTCTCAGGTCCCCACACTGATTTGAACTTTCAAGAATTGTAGCCACAATGATTATCAATATACTTGTCCTGTTAAATTCATACACAGACTTTCAACATAGTTTGGTGACAATTTAAGGTTTGTTTATTTCAACCAGCATTTGTGGATCCCACACTTATTGGGTAATCAACATTCCTCAAGTGATTTTTGAGCGGTCTCAGGGTAGTGTTCAAGAAGAGACTATTCTTAGAACTTTCAAAGAGAAGCCAATCCTCAGGTCAGTGCCACCGCACAGTAGAGAGGCGACAAACAACGATGAGTTCTAGAATATATAGACTATGCTTATCCTCAGGTCAGTGCCACCGCACAGTAGAGAGGCACATAACCCATCTTCTTGTTTGACCATTTTCATTCTTTTTGCATAGATCTCACCAACAACATCAGTTATCAGTTTGATTGCATTGTTTTATGTTCTTTTGCTCATGCTTTGGTCTTACGCACACATTTATGGAGTTTATTTTGCTCGTCACCCCTTATTGGAATCTTGTTGATTGTGTTAACCAGGGATAAGGTGTTACCCACAGCTAGTCAAACATTTTAGTTTAATCTTGAGATCACCAAAAGGTCTAGTCATCTATTTTGTTGAATCTACCGACATATCATCTGTGGTCTAGCAACCTTTAGGTCTACTTTCTTTGTGTTACCTTAGTGGTAGCTAGCTTATCTATCATATGTCTTTTATATTGCTGAGACTACATAGACTTATACATGAGCTTTGCATCTTTTCCAATTTTGATTTTTTTAAAGTCCCAAATGGATTGTTCCTGTGTACTATCATATTCCAAAAGTTGAATCGGTATCACACATACGATCTTATTATTATCAGCTTGTCTCTCCTTTTCCCTCGCCTTTTTTTTTATTTTTTTATTTTGCCTAAACCTATTCTCCCCTTAAAATTATAAAACCATCACGGATTAGCGTTTTAGGATTTTAATAGGCAAGGAAATAAACCAATTGTAATTAAACTAATTAAAATTAAACAAAGACAAGAGAATAGAATAAAATAAAATAAAAAAAATTAAAAAATAAAAGAAACTAGAGACGATGCATCGGACTATACATGGTCATCTTTAGGAACGACCTCACTTTTCTTTTTAACTCCGTTGACCTCTACAAATATAAAAACATGGTTTGTCAAATGCCTTTGTATAGAGGTCAGCGCGTTAAAAATCCGTATTTATTTTTACCATTTTGATTAAGTTCTTTTAAAGCAGTCACGTATAAAGTGGTATTTAATACCGATGTGTTTGGTCTTTGGATTTTGGACAACAAAGATATTGTAGCAAAGTTATCAACAAAGATAGGAGTAGAAGAGAAGTTCAAACCATAATCCCGCATTTGCTATTGAATCCATATGATTTGAGAACAGTAGCTTGCAGCAGCAATGTATTTAGCTTCCCAGGTTGACAATGCAACCGAGGTCTGCTTCTTACACTGCCAGGTTACTAATCTTCTTCCAAAGAACTGACACCCTGCTGATGTAGACTTGTATTTCATCTTGGAGCCGCCATAATCCAAGTCGCTATACGCTGTAAGCTCAAAGTCATCATCATGAGGATACCACAACCCAAGTGTGGGTGTGCCCTTTAGATAACAAAAAATCCTTTTGACCCCAATTGGATGGTTCACTTTAGGCTTTGCCTGATATCATGAGCATAAACATGTAGCATACATGATATCAGGTCGTGAGGCACTGAGATACATGAAAGATCCGATCATCATCGGTACATAGTGGCATCTACCAGATCACCATTCATATCGGGTGCTACGTCATGGTTTGTAGCAAGTGGAGTGCTAGCTGTAGAAGCATTCTCCATGTCAAATCGGCTGAAAATATCCCCTACATACTTGGTCTCATGTAGGAAGATCCCACATGGTGTCTGATCCACTTGTAACCCGAGAAAGAACTTCATCTCCCCCATTGCACTCATCTCAAACTCCGCCTTCATTACTGATCAAACTCTTTGCATAATTCTTCGTTCTTGGAACCGAAGATTATGTCATCGACATAGATTTGTACCAACAGTAGATCTCCATCTTTTTCTTTGATAAACAATGTACAATCAATGACTCCCATACAAAAACCATGTTTCACAACATGAGTCGAGAGTTTCTCATACCAGGCCCTCGGAGCTTGATGAAGCCCATATAGTGCCTTTTTGAGTTTGTAAACTCTGTCCTGATGATATGGATCCTCAAATCCCTCAGGTTGACTAATTGTGACATGCGGTAAATTTCCGTTACCAAACTCCATTAGTTCCGTTACGTCTTGCATACACGTGTCGTAAGCACACACTAGTTGTTGTTTAACGTTGGTGACCTAATAGTAATTAATAATGTTACATAATTAATAATCTAATTGATTATGTGATTATGGTATTATTTTTATGTGTTTGCATGTTTTAAATGTTAATTAGGAAATTAATCACCTAACGTGGAAACATGCCTATTTATTCGTATGTCTTGTGCTTTTATAAGGATAAAATATATAATGATTTTCATTAGTTTATGTCCTTATATTACTAAGTTAAAAACACTTTACAAAGAGTTTAAGGTCTAGTTTTTATAAAATACCAAAAAACAAGGTTTAAAGGGTAAATATGGAAATTAGATTAAACAAAACAATTCCAAACCCTAATCCCCACCCCCATTCGGCCGCAAGCTTCACTCAAAACCCTCTCCACTTTGAATTTCAGCCTTCAAACCATCTTGGTGCTACCGTTTTGGTTGATTTCAAGGCTTAGAACACGTTGGAATCATCAATTGCAAGTTAACACACGTTTAAAGGTTAGATTTTACAAGTTTTTATGGAGTTCTTGTTAGGGCCGAACCCTAATTCGTTTTTGTATGATGATGTTAGTATGTTAGTTGGATTGAATACATGTTGTTTAACATTGATTACGCATGAATTGTATGTTTTTAATGGATTGATCATGAACTTTGATTCTCGGCAAACCCTAATTCGAAATTGATGAGATTATGTATGATTGATGATTGTTTGATGAATGTATGGACTTTGATGATTATGTATGATGTTTATGTTGTTAGTAGTTAGGACATCATGTTTGGGACAGGAAATTTATTGTTGTGGTGTATGTTGAATGCAAGGAACATGGTTAATGAATGTGAATGTGATCATCATACACTCATGAGAATCTGAGCCCCCTACTTAGTAGGAGTGGCAGGGTTTAGGATGTGAAGTCATGAGTTGCTTCACATGGCATGTGGTGCGTGATTTGATCTTTGTGTCGCATGTTAGTTGTGTTATAACTAGTGGACATGATAATGTTCTAGATTCGCATGACTTGTATGATACATAGTAGTATGATGATCTAAGTGATACACCTGGATAATATAGCATACATATGATCCATTTGAATGTTAACCATGTATGATATATGTGTATGATTGCTTGAATGGGTTACAACACATAAAGTCAGCAACGGGTCAAACGGGTCAACTAGATCAAACATGTCTCTTTTCTGAAACCTTGAGTCCTTGGTTGTAGTGTACTTTGGGTTTCACATGTTCTCTATTTGCACGTACTCATATACTTATATGATCGAGGTAACCTCTGAAGGTTGTCTGTCCACTCTGTCTATCAAGTAAAACTCTAAGTATCTATTACGCATATCAGGTGAGTTCATGCCCCACTCTTTACTTAATCTCTTTTGGGGGAGATAGCATACTGGTAAACTACAAACGCTTTAGATATTCAAGTTGTGTAAAATATTAATATAGTATTGATATCATGGAAAAGTCCTCACACTTTCGAATCGTTAATATTGAATAGCGGGGAAATGGGGTAGTACTACGGGGTTTGACGAGCCCCACCTATGTGACTCGAGGTCAGCCGGGTGCAATTTGTCCTATTGAACATTGTCATGACTTGTTAAGTCGTGACAGTAGGCAACAACGTAACACAGTAAGCTTCAATTGCAAAATCACTATGAGTTAATATTTATTGTTAATCGACTAGCTATCTATTACACTGCACTACTTTTATATATCTGTTATTAACCTGCTTATGTTTGAATATCACTCTTGAACTCACCAATCATTGTATTGACATTTTAGTATGCTATTTTCAGGTCATTAGCTTGCTTGCCATTAGGAGCACTACATGGTTTCACTTGCATTCTAAGACTCGGTCTTCAAGACATCTTTATTGTTTTAATGGTTAATGTTACTCTTATTTTAATTATGGCATGTTTTGCCATAGTATACATTTTTATTTCTTTGGGTTGTTTTACCAAATGCTTCCGCACAGTTTAAATTTTATTCTTTGGTTGATTTTATTTTAATTATGGCATATAGAGTCGTTCTGAGTAACTATTGATTGTGATCCTAGTTTGTTCACACGCCTCGCGGTGAAACTCCGCTCATGGATTATGAGGGTGTGACAGATGGGTATCAGAGCCATTGGTTAAAAATAGGTAACTAGGTTGCATACACACTAGACTATAACTGCACACAACTAGTTACGTACCTGTGCCTTATTTTCCTCTACGGTATACTCATTGGCATACACGTCACACTCTCTGCAGCATGGCATCGTCATCGAGAGCTCCGGGTAAGCGACTTGTATCACCTTCACGACTTGATACCCCACCTCCCGCACCTGTACCTGAAAATGGACCCGACTAGCCCCGACTAGCTTATCCTCGATGGGAGATTGACTGGGATCAACCTTTTGCATTGATGGAGTGTTATCCTCCACGAGACTGGAGTTTCTACCCCAGGTTCGTTTATCATATTATGTATAGGGAGCGTGTACCTGTCCCGAGGCCCCGGACTATGAACAACGCCGATCAACAAATGCCTTCACTCCCACGGACGGTGCAGTCCAACGCGCAACTGATTCCCGTAATGGTGGCTGCACTGGATACTAAGCAACAACGAGTCAGACGACTCACGAGTGATGTTTGTACACTGCAGCATGAGGTGTACAAACCAAGACATCAAATGGATGAACTTGAGGAGCAACACGAGAAAACCCTAAATTGGTGTCACAACATGGAAGACGGTCTTATAGCACTCAGAGGACGTATTACTGCTCGTGAACAGCAGGACGCAATAGCCGATAATAGAATTGCTATCTTAGAAGCCCAATTAGCAGCGCTTCAAATTGTTATAGCTCCAGCTCCTGTAGTAGACTTTGAGGATGAGGATCTCAAGGAGGAACCTGAGGTGGAGGAACAAGTGGAGATGGAAGATGATAGCGAAATATGCCACCGGGACTCAAGAAGGTGCCGCTCTGTCTTGGTGGAACGCGCAAGTCTAGATGTTAGGAAAAGCGATGGCGAATGGGCTTCCCTGGGCTGAATTCAATGAAATGATGACTGAGGAGTACTGTCCTCGAAATGAAGTGCAAAAGCTGGAGATGGAGTTCTCGCAACTTAAGATGCAGGGCTCGGAAACCGAGGCCTATACCACCAGAACCCATGAACTAGCAAATTTGTGCCCGGGAATGGTGAATGAGGTGCATAAGAGAGTGGAGCATTACATACGGGGATTAGTACCCGAAATTTAAAATATGGTAACTGCTTCCAACCCAACCACAATTCAACAAGCCATCCAGTTAGCTCATAAGCTAACTGACCAAGCCGTAGAGCAGGGACGTCTACCCAAGCGGGGCGCTGTGGCAAGCATGCCCGACAACAAAAGAAAGTGGGATAGTGCCAACAACACCAAAGCATCATCAACTTCTAGCGGTCAACCTCAACCTCAACAGCAACAACAGCCAGTTCAACAACAACGGAGGTTTGTCAATAGCCGTAACACCAAACGGCTGCAAATAATCAAGGACCCAGTGGTTATGGTGGAAGACATCCGAAGTGCACTCGGTGTAATTACCATCATGTGGGAAGGTGTGATAACTTCAAGTGTCAACACTGTGGAAAATTGGACACGCTGCTAAGGATTGTCGTGGTGAACTGGTAAGGAGGCCGCAACAACCTCAAGAAACTCGCAATGGTTGTTTTGAATATGGGAAAGAATGGCATTACAGGCCAAACTGCCCACAACTAAGGAGAAATGGTAATGGCAACAACAACAACAATAACAACAACAACAAAAACGACAACAACAACGGTGGCAATGGTACTGGTAATGGCGGCAACAAAGATGGAGCCAAGGGGAGAGCCTTCGTCATTGGCTCAGGTGAGGCTCTAAATGATCCCACAAATGTTACTGGTAGGTTCTCTGTTAATGGTTATTTTGCTACGGTACTATTCGATACTAGAGCCAATAGGAGTTTCGTGTCCTTAAAGTTCTGTAGTCTTTTAAGTGATATACCCTCTGCTTTAGAATCTAAATACACTGTGGAATTAGCCGACGGCAAACAGACCCATGTAACGCATATCCTTAAAGACTATAAGATAGAACTTGCTAGTCATACTTTCGCTGTAGATCGTATGCCTGTTACAATGGATAGTTTTGATGTTGTGATAGGCATGGATTGGCTCTCTAGCAAGCAAGCGGAAGTCATATGTCATGAGAAGATCATATGAATCCCTGTTGGTGACAAAATCCTTACCGTCAGAGGTGATAGGAGTGGTGCTGTGATAGGCATCATCTCATACATCAAAGCCCAAAAGTTATTACGAAAGGGTCGTGTGGCTATTCTAGTACTCATAACCGATAAGCAATGAGAAGAAAGGAGAATGGAGGATATTCCCATAGTGTGTGACTTTCTAGAGGTGTTTCCAGAGGATCTTCCTGGATTACCACCTCACTGCCAAGTGGAATTCCAGATTGAGTTGACTCTCGGCGCAGCCCCGATTGCTAGGGCACCTTATCGATTAGCACCGAACGAACTACAAGAGTTGTCATCACAACTTCAGGAGCTTTTAGATAAGGGCTTTATTCGACCTCGCACATCACCTTGGGTTGCTCCTGTTCTGTTTGTTAAAAAGAAGGATGGCACATTCTGGATGTGCATCGATTATAGAGAGTTAAACAAAGTAACAGTCAAGAACCGATACCCTTTACCTCATATCGACGACTTGTTCGATCAGCTTCAAGGATCGAGCTATTATTTGAAAATTGACTTGAGATCTGGTTATCATCAAGTTAGAGTTCAAGAATAAGACATTCTCAAGACTGCGTTTCATACTCGTTATGGTCCTTATGAGTTCTTGGTCATGCCTTTTGGGTTGACTAGTGCACCTGCTGTGTTCATGGACCTCATGAACCGCGTGTGCAAACCCTATCTTGATCAGTTCGTCATTGCGTTTAACGATGATATAGTGATATATTCTAAGACCAAGGAGGATCATGAAGAGCACTTACGATTGATCTTAGAACTACTGAGAAATGAGCAGCTATATGCCAAATTCTCAAAGTGTGATTTTTGGATAAGAGAAGTGCAATTCTAGGTCATATTGTTAATGAGAAAGGGATACATGTGGATCCTGCCAAAATTGAGGCGATAAAGAATTGGACTACACCCAAAACGCCGAGCGAGATAAGACAATTTCTGGGATTCGCAGGATATAACCGACGATTCATAGAAGGATTTTCTAAGATCGCACAACCGCTCACGGCCTTGACTCACAAAGGAACGACATACAAATAGAGTGAGAGCCAAGAATCAACTTTTCAATTGTTAAAACAAAAACTCTGTCCTGCCCCGATATGGGCACTACCAGAGGGAACAAATGACTTCGTGGTGTATTGCGATACATCCATTCAAGGATTGGGTTGTGTCTTGATGCAACGAGAAAAGGTGATAGCTTACGCCTCGAGACAACTAATGGTTCATGAGAAGAACTATACCACCCATGACTTAGAATTGGGTGCAGTGGTTTTTGCCTTAAAGATCTGGAGACACTACTTGTACAATACCAAGTGCACTATCTATACCGATCACAAGAGCCTTCACATATCTTCGAGCAAAAAGAGTTGAATATGAGGCAACGACGTTGGGTGGAACTACTAAATGGCTATGATTGCTCTATTAAGTACCATCCAAGAAAGGCGAACGTAGTTGTCGATGCCTTAAGCAGGAAAATATCAGCTAAACCCCGACGGGTGGGAGCTTTACAGCTTACTATCAGTACCCAACTGCCCGAACAAGTTAAGGAGGCACAAATAGAAGACTTAAAAACAGAAAATGTTGGTTCTGAGTTGTTAAGGGGAATGGATAAATAACTGGTGGTGAAAGAAGATGGAATTCGTTATTTCATGGATAGACTTTGGGTGCCTGTCTATGGAAATCTAAGAGATTTAGTTATGAGCAAGGCACATAAATCTAAGTATTCTATACATCCTACATCCGACAAGATGTATCATGACCTAAAGGCGCACTACTGGTGGCCTAACATGAAAGCGGATGTAGCTACGTAAGTGAGCAAGTGTTTGACCTGCTCGAAAGTAAAAGTGGAATATCGAAAACCGTCCAAACTGTTACAACAACCTAAGATACCAATGTGGAAATGGGAACAAATCTCCATGGATTTTATTACTAAGTTACCCCGGACTAATACTGGTTGTGACACGATATGGGTTATTATGGACCGATTGACAAAGTATGCTCACTTCCTTGCAATTAGGGAAATGGATAAGATGGAGAAATTAACTCGACTGTACCTTAAAGAGATCGTTTCGAGACACGAAGTACCAATCTCAGTTATTTCCAACCGCGACGCTTGTTTCACGTCACATTTCTTGCAATCATTGCAGCAATCTTCGGGTACACGACTAGATATGAGTAACGCTTATCATCCACAGACAGATGGTCAGAGTGAGCGCACCATACAAAAGTTGGAGGATATGCTACGTGCTTATGTGATTGACTTTGGGAATAACTGTGAAATTCACCTGCCATTGGTGTAGTTTTCTTATATCAACAGTTATCATACTAGCATACAGGCAGCACCTTTCGAGGCATTGTATGGTGGAAAATGTAGATCACCGGTTTGTTGGGCGGAAACTGGTGATAGTCAGCTAACAGGTCCCGAGTTAATTCATGAGACAACCGAGAAGATTGTGTAGATACGAAACCGTATGGCTGCAGCACGAGACAGACAAAAGAGTTATGCTCATAAGAGACGGAAACCTTTTGAGTTTCAGGTTGGTGACAAGGTTTTGTTGAAAGTCTCAGTATGGAAAGGCGTATTTCGGTTTGGTAAGCAAGGGAAGCTAAATCCGACGTACGTTGGACCATTTGAAATAGTGGAAAGAATAGGTCCAGTGGCCTATCGACTAGCCCTACCTGATTCGCTAAGTGGAATCCATGATGTATTTCACGTGTCAAACCTGAAGAAGTGCATAACTAATGAAACAATGGTCGTACCACTAGAAGAAGTTCAAGTGGATGAACAATTGCGTTTTATCGAACAAGTCAAGGTGATGGACCATGAGGTGAAAACACTTAAGCAAAGCAAGATACCTATCGTCAAAATCCGTTGGAATGCACGATGTGGACCGGAATTCACATGGGAACGAGAAGATCAAATGAAGCTTAAGTACCCTCAACTATTCGAAAGGACGATGCCAGCAGACGAAGGTATTGATTTAAATTTCGGGACGAAATTTCATTCAACATGGGGATGATGTGACAACTCATCCAAAGCTCACTCGATTTCGATTTTTGTGTGCCAATGCAGTAGACCAATGATGAAACACTCTCACCATGTAACGCCATTTTCGGGACAAAAATTCTTTCAACATGGGGATAATGTGACATACGGTAAATTTCCGTTACCAAACTCCGTTAGTTCCATTACGTCTTGCATACACGTGTCATAAGCACACACTAGTTGTTGTTTAATGTTGGTGATCTGATAATAATAAATAATGTTACATTATTGATAATCTAATTGATTAGGTGATTATGGTATTATGTTTATGTTTTTGCATGTTTTAAATGTTAATTAGGAAATTAATCGCGTAATGTTGAAACGTGCCTATTTATTCGTATGTCTTCTGTTTTTATAGAGATAAAATATATATTGATTTTCATTAGTTTATATCCTTATATTATTAAGCTAAAAACACTTTACAAAGAGTTTAAAGTCTAGTTTTTATAAAATACCAAAAAACAAGGGTTTAAAGGGTAAATATGGAAATTAGAATAAACAAAATAATTCCAAACCCTAATCCCCAGCCCCATTCGGCCGCAAGCTTCATTCCAACCCTCTCCACTTCAAATTTCAGCCTTCAACCATCTTGGTGCTACGGTTTTGGTCGATTTCAAGGCTTAGAACACGTTGGAATCATCAATTGCAAGTAAACACATTTAAAGGTTAGATTTTACATGTTTTTATGGAGTTCTGTTAGGGCGAACCCTAAATCGTTTTTGTATGATCATGGGGTCGAAATTGATGTTAATGAATGATGTTAGTATGTTAGTTGGATTGAATACATGTTGTTTAACGTTGATTATGCATGAATTGTATGTTTTTAATGGATTGATCATGAACTTTCATTCTAGGCAAACCCTAATTCGAGATTGATGAGATTATGTATGATTGATTATTATTTGATGAATGTATGATGATTAGTAGGTTGTATGAATGTTAGGATACATTGATCTTGCAAGAAATTGATGAATTGAAGTTGGTGTTCATAGGTTACTAATAATAGTAACTTTATTTTCATGACATGATGATCTACTGATGGATTGATGTTTTAATTGTGTTCATGATGATGATTAAATGTTAGATTGTTGATAGGAATGCTAGAAATCTTAGAATGAATATTGTTGTTCATATCTTGCCAAAGGTGGAAACTTTTGTTCATGATGATTGTTAGATTATGATGATTAGGCATTGTTGATAATGGCTAGATGTTGTTATGAGCTTGAAATGGTATAATTATGATGAATTCATGAATACATTGAGTGTTTGATAGATGTTGGAATGTACTTTCCCAAAAGGGAAACTTTATTTGCATAAAGTTTGATGGATGATAGTTTGAACATGTTTGGGATGTTAGGAGCATGATAGTATGTTCATGGATGAATCCTAATGTGATAGAACATGTTAAATTAGTTGTATGGGATGGTTGGAAATCATGGGTGATGTTTGGACTTTAATAATCATGTATGATGTTGATGTTGGTTAGTAGTTAGGACATCATGTTTGGGACTGGAAATTTATTGTTGTGGTGTATGTTGAATGCAAGGAACATGGTTAATGAATGTGAATGTGATCATCATACACTCGTTCGAATCTGGGCCCCCTACTTAGTAGGAGTGGCAGGGTTTAGGATGTGAAGTCATGAGTTGCTTCACATGGCATGTGGTGCGTGATTTGATCTTTGTGTTGCATGTTAGTTGTGTTATAACTAGTGGACATGCTAATGTTCTAGATTCACATGACTTGTATGATACATAGTAGTATGATGATCTAAGTGATACACCTGGATAATATAGCATACATATGATCTATTTGAATGTTAACCATGTATGATATATGTGTATGATTGCTTGAATGGGTTACAACACATAAAGTCACCAACTGGTAAAACGGGTCAACTAGATCAAACATGTCTCTTTTCTGAAACCTTGAGTCCTTGGTTGTAGTGTACTTAGGGTTTCACATGTTCTTTGTTTTCACGTACTCATATACTTATATGATCTAGGTAACCTCTGAAGGTGTCTGTCCACTCGTCTGTCAAGTAAAACTCTAAGTATCTATTACGCATATCAGGTGAGTTCATGCCCCACTCTTTACTTAATCTTTTTTGGGGGAGATAGCATACTGGTAAACTACAAACGCTTTAGATATTCAAGTTATGTATAATATTAATATAGTATTTATATCATAGAAAAGTCCTCACACTTTCGAATTGTTAATATTGAATAGCAGGGAAATTGGGGTAGTACTACGGGGTTTGACGAGCCCCACCTGTGTGACTCGAGGTCAGCCGGGTACAATTTGTCCTATTGAACATTGTCACGACCTGTTAAGTCGTGATAGGAGGCAACAATGTAACACAGTCAGCTTCAGTTGCGAAATCACTACGCTTTAATATTTATTGTTAATCGACTAGCTATCTATTACAATGCACTACTTTCATATCTCCGTTATTAAACTGCTTATGTTTGAATATCACTCTTGAACTCACCAACCATTGTGTTGACATTTTAGTATGCTATTCTCAGATCATTAGCTTTCTTGCCATTAGGAGCACTACATGGTTTCACTTGCATTCTAAGACTCGGTCTTCAAGACATCTTTACTGTTTTAATGGTTAATGTTACTCTTTTGGGTTGGCGCATGTTTTGCCATAGTATACATTTTTATTTCTTTGGGTTGTTTTACAAAATGCTTCCGCATAGTTTAAAGTTTATACTTGGTGGTTGATTTTATTTTAACTATGACATATAGAGTCGTTCTGAGTAACTATTGACTGTGATCCTGGTTTGTTCACACGCCTCGTGGTAAAACTCCGCACGTGGGTTTTGAGGGTGTGATACTAACACACACTGTCTCTCTAATCTCACCATGAAGGAACACACTCTTCACATGTAGTTGATAAACTTTGATTTTCATATAAGATACATAGGAAGGAAGATGCGGATTGCTTCCATCCGTACCACTGGTGCAAACACTTCATTGTAGTCGATACTATTGGACCAAAAGAACCAATGAGCTAGATCAGAAAAACCTTTAAGTCCCATAGACATCAAAACAACTGAAGTTGTCTACAACTGCTGAAGACAAAGTCTGAAGATAAAGACTGAAGACAAAGTCTAAAGACAATAGCTGAAGACAAAGTCTGAAGGTAAAGTCTGAAGACAACAGTTGAAGACAAAGTGTGAAGACAAAGTCTGAAGACAAAGTCTGAAGATAAAGTCTGAAGAGAAACTATGAAGACAACAGCTGAAGACAAATTCTGAAGACAAAGTCTAAGGATAAAGTCTGAAGATAAAGTCTAAAGACAAAGTCTGAAGACAAAGTTCTCAGAAGTTGTCACAACAGCTAAAGTAGTTCTTTTCAGTAGTTGTGATGGTTTACTTTTCAGTAGTTTGCAATCAGTAGTTTTATATTATGTAAAACATCTGAAGTTCTTACACTTCAGATGTTATAACTTCAGTAGTTGTAATGTTAGCTTATACTTGGCTTTTAGTGAATGTGTCCTCAGTTGTTGTGGAATCTTCAGTAATTTAGTTTACTTTCAGTTGTTTGCATAAATTAGTTAGTTGTCACCATCAAGTGACGTCAGTTGATGTCACAATCCTTTATAGAAGGAATGTTGACCTAATTTCCTTGGCGTGAAGCATGTGCATGAATGAAAACATTCTTTTTGCACAAAACTTTCCCTCTTTATAACCGTTACTGTTTGATTGAATATTCTTATTATTCTTGCTAAAATTTCGTCTAATTCGTGTGCTATTCCGCTGCAAATCTTAATTTAACTGATCAAACTAGATCCCGATCCCTTTCAAATGGTATCAGAGCCGGTTAATCATTGATAGATTTAACAATTGATCATTGAAACTACTCTTTTGATATCTAAGTTTGATCGAATTAGCAAATTTGCAAGAATTGGTTATAGAGTTTGATTTTCTGTTGCTTCCGGTGAATTAATTTGAGATTCATCTTGTTTTAAACTATTTTGTTGAGCTTTTGAGCTAGATCTATTAAAATCTGATTGAACCTGTTTGAATTGGTGAAAATGGCTACATCAATCAATGATCCTCTCAATACTAGCTCCTCAACAAAGCCTCCAATTCTTGTTAGGAGTGAGTATAACATATGGCAACATCGAATGCTCCATCTCCTGTCTGTCAACAATTCTGGTTACTGAAATCTGTGGTTCATGGACCATATAAGCCTATGGTGAGTAATCCGGAAACCAATGAGATGGTTCCGAAGAAGAAAGAGCAGTACTCAGATGATGATCTGAAACTGTTTGAATTTGATGCTAAAGCCCATGGAATTCTGGCCATGGCACTGCCTAATGAAATCTATTCTGGACATATGCATCATGAAACTGCTCATGACCTCTGGGTTACTCTGAAAGAACAATTTGGAGGAATTGATGAGGTCTTGGCAAACAATAGAGAGATCCTTGCCCAGCAATATGAGACATTCTCTCATAGAAAGGGTGAGTCACTGACTCAACAGTTTGAGTGATTCTCCTGTTTGATATCTGAGCTAAAAGTGGTTAACCATGAATATACAAACAGTCAGATGAAAAACAGATTCCTCAGATCCTTGCCTAAGAGACGGGACACATATACTATTGTCTTACACTCCTGTGCAAATCTAGACAATCTATCTCTCACCCAACTTCATGGGAAACTATTAACATTTGAAAGAGAGATAGAACAGAAAAGGAAACTGGCTTCATCTGGGAAGCTCAATGATGGTTTTGTACCAGGGAATACTGCTTTGGTTGGTCATGAGTCAGAATATGCTGCATCAGAAAGTTCTTATGATGAGCATATAGATTTCTCTTCAAACAGTGGAGATCCTGCTTTTGTTGGTGTTGATAATAATTCAGGATGTAAAAATGATAATTTGTGTTTTTTGATGGATGCTTTGAAAGGAATTGCTGATGATGATTTCGAAGAGATGGATATTTTGAGCCAAATGGCATTAGTCAATATCAGATCTCAAAAATTTTACAAAAGGACAGGTAGAAAATTTCCTGGTCTCTCTGGAAAAACCAAAGTTGGTTTTGACAAGAGCAAGTTGAGGTGTCACAAGTGCCATAGACTTGGACATTTTGCAAGAGAGTGTAGATCATCTGGATCTAACTCTTCTGCACCCTTTGTGACCTTTCCACGTAATAGTTCACAAAACAAAGGGCAACATTCTACTAGTTCTGGTCATCATTCACAAATTCAATCATCTCCTGCATATTTTGTTCCTCAAGGTCAAATGCCATATCCTTATCCCTGTTTTTACATGCCTTAGTCCAATCAGGTTTTAGTACCCATAGCTCAACAACCACATGCCCTACCTGAGCCTCAACCATCTCAATCAAATCAACAATCTCAATCTCAATCACATCAAAGCTTTTTCACTCCTGGTGTTGTTGACTGGAGTAGCTTACCGGATGATCTTTCGGGTTATTCAGAACAAGTGTTTTTTGGTGCTGGTCAACACAGTGGTGAAAATTCTTTTGGAAATCTTGCTCTTATGGCCCTGGAGTCTACTGATGGTTCATGCTCAAATGCTTCATCATCACAGGTACCACAAGTATCTTCTGAGGCTAAGGCCAAGTTGTGTAGAGAAGCAAATGTAGCTTTAATTAATCAAAATCTTGACCTAGAGAAAGTGATTTCCAAAAGAAAAGCTGAGTTTGAGTCTGTTTTAAAGGAAAAAGATGATGAGATTTACAAATTAAAATGCCAAATCACTGATGAAAAGGCAAAGGTAGAGGTCATTATAGAAAATCATAAGAATCTCAAAGAAACACTTGCAGCTACTCAAGTAAAGTGTGAACGCTGGGTAACATCTTACAAGGGGTTTGAAATGCTTCTCAGTAAGCAAACAGCTTCAAATGTGAAGTTTGGATTGGGTATAATCACACTGTACCTCCTACAGATTTTACTCCCAAGACAGAAGTAAAATCTGAAGGTGAAATCAATTCCCAAACCACATCATCATGTGTCTCATCCTTAAGTGATAATGTAAAATTAGAGGATGAAGTCAGTAATATTACCTCAGCTAATCAATATGTTGATGGTCTTACCGCTCATCAACACATGATCAAAGAAAAGCTGAGCACTTCCGGTGTTGTCTCATAAAGTATTCAAAGCACTGAAGAGCAAGTAACAACACCTGAAGAACATTTAAAACCAAATGAAAACAAACATGGTTTGACAATGCTCAAGAGTTTATCAGGAAATCCAAATGTACTCATAGAAAAGTTCTGAAGAACAAGTCTTCAGTTGTTACAAATCCTTTAGTACTTCACATAAGTACTAAGAGGAAGAATGTACTAAAGAACACAGCTTCAGTAGTTTCATCTTCTTCGGTAGTTGATCAACAGAAGATGAAGAAAAATCCATGTGAAATATGTGGTCTATTCAATCATCTCACTGATGAATATTGGTATAGAAAGGGTTCCAAATTTAACAAAGATAAAATCATTAAAAAGAAAATTAATAAAATGAAAGATGAATTTGAAACCAAGTTTGTGCCATAAACATCTCAAACTAATAACCCAAAGTTTTCACAAAGATCTAAAAAGAAGGAAGGAGTTTATCATAAAACAACTGAAAATGTTCCTTAAGGAGTATCAAAACACCAGACTAAGCATGTGTCTTTCAAAAAGGAGGACATGGTGAGTCACAAGAACCATTCAAAAACAAGTACGGATGTGTCTACTGAACTGAAGGCTTTAACAACCAATCAGACAAAAGTTGTTATCATGGTTCAACATCTGTTGGGGAGAGTAAATCAAATAGATGTACGTGTGATTAAACCACTGAAAATGAAAACTAAGCCAAAATCAAAGGAATCCTTTTCAGCACCATCTCCACCTTCAAAGGCTATTAATCATGACAAATCAGTTAGTATAAAATCTGTTGATGAGAACAGACCAAAATCAAACTGGTTTGGGTCTCAAAAGCTAAGTAGTTTGTTGTGACAAATGCAGGGTTCTTCAGCATGCCATAGAAGCATCTGGTATGTGGACAGTGGAGGATCTATGCATATGATAGGGAGTAGTTCTCTTCTTCATGACTACTCCCAAGGAAAGAAGGATTTGTATCTTTTGGTAATGATGCTAAGGGTTACATCATAGGCAAAGGCTTTGTGTCAAATGGTGGATAAGATTTGATGATGTTAACCATGTGGAGAATCTCAAGTACAACTTGTTGAGTGTCAGTCAAATGTGTGATAAAGGGCATGTTGCACTTTTCACCAGCCAGAACTGTCGGATTCTGTCTTCTAATGTTCTAAGAATGATTGACAAGATATTGGATGAATATACTCTCTTGAAGGCAACCAGGATTGGAAGAGTATATGTCTTAGACTTATCAAAGAAAATTGATCTAAAAGGCCATCCATGTCTATTCTCCAACAGGAATCTGAACTATGGCATAGAAGGCTTGGTCATGTGAATCTTAAAAACATGAACCAGTTGATCCATCATGGTTTAGTGAGAGGTCTGCCTTAAAGGAGTTCAAATGTGATGACAACTGCTCTGCTTGTTTAAAAGTAAACCAACATAAAGTATCATTTCCTCCAATAAAAGAACCAAAGTCCACTGCCTGCTTGCAATTACTGCATATGGATCTTTTTGGTCTAGTAAGAGTGATGAGTATGGCAAAGAAAAAATAATGTGGATGATTATTCCAGATTTGTATGGACCTTCTTCTTACATTCAAAAGATGAGGCTGGTGAAATCATCATCTACTTTGTGTTGCATGTGGAAAAGCAGTACTCCCTTTCTGTCAAGTGTGTGAGGAGTGATAATGGCACAGAATTTAGAAATCACACACTTGATGAATTCTATTTCTCTAAGGGAATCAAGAGGCAGTATAGCATTCCAAGAACTACCGAACAAAATGGAGTGGTGGAGAGAAAGAACAGGACCCTTATTGAAGCCGCAAGGTCAATGTTGCTGATTCCGGTTTGCCACTAACCTTTTGGGCTGAAGCTGTCAACACAGCTTGCTATGTACAAAATAGAGTGTTAGTAAATCAGAGGTTGATGAAGACTCCTTATGAAGTGTTACATCATTTGGCTCCTCTGATTTCCTTCTTTAGAGCATTTGGGTGTCCTTGTTATATTCTTAACACAAAGGATCCACTTCAGAAGTTTGAATCAAAGGTGGATGCAGGGTAGTTTATTGGGTATTCATCTACTTGCAAGGCATACAGAGTTTTTAAATGCAGAACAAAGATAGTTGAAGAAACCTTGCATGTAAAGTTTAATGAATCTCCAAAGGAGAAAACCCACAAAACCCTGTGGAGTTATTTAATTTGGACATACTGCAATATGTTCCTTATTAGTCTCCAGCTGTTGCAAATTCTGTGAATCCATCATCTCCAGCCACTTGTTATCAATCTGTTGGTGTAAATGCAGGTTTTAGTGATCAACTGCCTGAGTCTACTAAACTTGATGTTCCTGTAGCTTCAGCAGTTCCATCCACAACAAATGCTGATGAGATCTCTGAATCCTCTACTTCATTTGAATTGCCATATCATTCTAGGTTTCAAGAGTCTGGATCACCATCTGTTGCTGCTGAATCACCTACAACACATGCACAGATCTTATTAAGTATCAAGAACTGAAGAATCACCCCGTGTCTCAGATCATTGGTGACATCAATGCTGGTGTTTCAACTAGAAGTCAATTGTCCAATTTGTACTTTTATGCTCTCTTCATCAGTCAGCAAGAGCAAAAGAACTATCATATTACATTAAGAGACAATGGATGGGTTGAAGCTATGCAACTTGAGCTTCTTCAGTTTCAAAAGCAGCAAGTATGAGAATGGTTCCTCTACCCCAAGGTAAGTGTGCAATAGGCAGTAAATGGGTGTTTAGGAATAAAACTGATGAAAAAGGTCAAATTGTCAAGAACAAGGCTAGACTGGTTGTACAGGGGTTTTCACATGAAGAAGGTATTGATTATAATGAAACATTTGCCCCTGTAGCCAGACTGGAGGCAATCAGATTGTTCTTGCTTATGCTGCTTTCCATAATCTTAAAGTTTTTCAAATGGATGTCAAAAATGCATTCTTATATGGTAAAATAAAAGAAGAAGTTTATGTGTGTCAACTACCAGGTTTTGAAGATCATAAAAATCCAGATTGGGTGTATAAGCTTGATAAGGCTCTTTTTGGGCTAAAACAAGCTCCTAGAGCCTGGTATGAACACTGTCTAACTTTCTTCTTCAAAATAATATAACTACAGGCTCTATAGATAAAACTTTGTTCATTAATAAAGTAGGCATGCATAAGCTCCTTGTTCAAATTTATGTAGATGATATTATTTTTGCATCATCCGATCCACAGTTGTGTGATGCCTTTACCTAAGTTGATGCAACAAAAGTTTGAAATGAGTGCCATGGGAGAATTACAGTTCTTCCTGGGGTTGCAAATCAAACAAATGGATGATGGAACTTTCATTCATCAGTCAAAATATACAAAGGATTTATTGAAAAAGTTTGATTTACAAACTGTAAGCCCTGTTCTACTCCCATGTGCAGCACCACACAACTGGATGCTGATCAGAAAGGTAAAGCAGTTCATGAAATTCTTTACAGATGTATGATTGGTTCCTTGATGTACCTTATAGCTTCTAGACCAGACATTATGTTTGCAACTTGTGTCTGTGCTATATTTCACGCTGCACCTAAAGTATCCCATATGAATGCAGTCAAACGGATCTTTAGATATTTGCAAGGAACTCAATCTCTAGGACTTTGGTATTCCACTGTGCACTCTTGCAAATTAGTTGCTTTCTCTGATAGTGACTATGCAGGGTGTAAATTAACCAGAAAATCAACCTCTGGTGGATGCCAATTTCTAGGCAATTGTTTAGTTTCTTGGCAGTGTAAGAAACAAACTTCAGTTGCTACATCCACTGCTAAAGCAGAGTACATTGCTGCTGCAAGTTGTACATCTCAGGTACTCTGGCTTTAGAATCAATTACTGGATTATGACATTACAGGGACTAAGACTCATTACTGATGGACTGTGCTTCAACTCTTTGTATTGTTAAGAATCATGTCTAGCATTCTAGGACCGAACATATTGAGATCAGACATCATTTTATTAGGGATTGTTATAAAAAAGGTCTGATTGATCCAAAGTTTGTTCCTAGTGCTGATGAATTGCAGATATATTTACTAAGCCTTTGGACAATGCAACTTTCCAAATCTAGTACTAAGGCTTGGTATGCTGCAGCTTGAATGATTTGACAACTACTGATGATCTCAGCTCACAAGTACTGATGAGCATTAGTATACAACTGTCAAAAATAAGTACTGATAAGTTATTTTATCTTCAGCAGTTTTCATAGCTACTGAAGACTAAATTACTTAAAAGTACTGAAGTACTTTATTTGTTGCAAAGTACTGACGTGGTTACAACTGATAAGTACTAATGACCAATGAAACATCTGAAAATCAGATAATCTGCTGAGTAAGTGTTAAGGTCAAATGAAACAACTGAGATATGTGAACTAATGACAACAACTGATGAGTATTTTTATTCTTCAATTGTTTCAAACAACTGCTGGTTCATTTCAAAACAACTGAAGCCAAAACCAAGTCCTTAGTAGTTTCCAACTACTGTTAACAAATACCAAGTCTTCAGTTGTTTACAACATTTGAAAGTTAAAACCATGTCTTCAGTCGTTTTCTAACAACTGATTACTAACACCAAAACTTTCATTTGTTTTCTTTCGGCCGTTTCATAACCTATAATTACCTAACCCTAACTTCAAACTTTTCATAAATTGTTTTCCGAATGTTCATCTTCCATTAATGGCGACCATGCAAATCAAACCACGACACAACTGTGTTGCCTACTTCACAAAATCGGCCTTTTGGACTAAGTTTGATGCTACCATTGATCTGATGGTTGATTCCCCGTATCAAACTACTTTTCTTCTGAATCCAACCATCTATCCCGATACCCTTCGCTAATTCTGGACAAATGTCACTGTCCATACTGGTGAAAATCATGTCGCGATCACTCTCCAGTCATTTGTAAACCAGAAGAAGGTGGTTGTCACTTCTGCTATCATTCGCCAAACGCTAGATCTGAATGATGCCACCTTTGTCGCCAAATACCCGAAGGGCACCATTGATCTATCATTCATCAACCATGGATATGCGGGCGACCTAAGTGCTACAACCATTATGAAGAAGCACTTCCATGATGTTGAACGCCTAATCTTCCACATGATCAATGTCTGCCTTGCCGCCAAATCCTCTTCATGGGATCAAATGTCATCCAGGTGGCAGCAGGTATTGTATTCTATCCCTGAACGCCGAAGCTTAAATTTTTCTAAAATTATATTTTAAGAATTAAAAGATCTGGCAATGAAACCTATGGCTAATAGATGGCTATTGTATCCAAGGTTTCTTATGGCCATAATCATGAATCAGTAAAATCTGATGGCCCTGTTGGCCTTGGAGTCCCTGCTGTGGTAGTTTTGCCAGAGGTATACTCCAGGCACAACTTTGACCACACCTCAAAGAGGCTGTCAAACTGCTAAAACCCAAGCAGAAGGAACCCACAGTCTCATCCTCCAGATTCAAAGTCCCCTCCAAACCACATTCCAAACAATCAAAAAAGGCTACTCAGGGAGTTGAGTCCCCTGATGATGCCCCTGCAACACAAAGGCAGGATGAAACTATGGGTAGTAATCCCCCTGTAGTTTCCAAGACTCTACCAGGTGAAACCACTCAGGTATCCTCTCAACAGGATCCTGATGCAACAAAAACTGGGGAAACCACATTACTGGAATCTCTCTCACTTGAGATGATTGCCATTGAAGAGCACCCTTCACCCTAGGTGCAATCCTCTTCACACTTATCTCCCACTCAAGCCACCCCTACAAGCCAAATTGTGGTTATTTCACAAGTGCTGACTCACTACATTCCTCTACCCCTCCCCAGAAACCTATTACCACTAGGAAAACCTCAACAGTTGAGGACGAGGATTATAATGTGGCTCATAACCCACAACATAGGGATTACAGATTTCAATCTCCCAGTATAGAGGAGGAGATTCAAACAACTGGTGAGGCTGCCTCTTCTCCTGTTTCAGCACATGACCAGGATGAATATGGTATCATTTCTATGTCCTCACTAGAGGCAACTGCCAATGAAGGACGTAATCCTGAGGCAAGAAGTCCCCAGTTCCAAGAAATAGGGGCACATGTGAATACTAATCTACAATCAACACATGTTCATCCTGATTTCATCAGGAGGTCAGATGATTCAGCAAAGACTGATGATGACCTGGGCTTTTTCTTTGATGTTCTAGCCCACAACACCATTCTTGAGACTGAGGTATGCAGACTACAAGAACTGCTTGCCAAAATGTCACAAGAATCAAGTCCATAGGCCCACATTCACCCACGGATGGCAGTTTCTCCTGAAACTCTCCCAAACACTTAGCCACTCCCAACAACTCTGCCACTAGCCTCTGATTCAGGCACCATTTCCCAGGGACAAAACCCCTCTGAGCAAATGGTTGCTGCCTTTCAATCATCCTTACCTCTCATCACTTCCATAATCACAAACATTCTGCATCAAGCCATTGATGAGAGGCTTTCCTCAAGTCCTCAATCCTTAGTTGATGTTGTTGTTTCTAAGAGACTTTCTGACATTCACACCCCTGAACCCAATGCAACCAAAAAGGGGGAGTCTAAGTCAGTGAAAGTAGACAAAAGAAGAGAGTTGAAGAGGAAGAAGAAAAAGAGAAGAAAGAAAGGAAATGATCACCTACAAGAGAAAGAAAAGCTCTGAACAGACTGAAGGTGAGAAAAAGTTAGAAGAACTTATCAAAGAAGCTGATAAGCAACATAGCAGATCTATGGATAAGATTATTGATCAACTCTTCAGACAAGGTTTTGACACAGCCAAACTTGACTCTGAAATTAGAAGGCTAGAGATTTAAGAGATTGAACATAGATGGACAAGTTGGAGTGAGAAAGAAAAGGAAAGGTTGCAAGCTATGACAAGATTCATATCCAAACATCTGGGAAGATCAATCATTGAAGTGAAGTCATGGTCCAGAGACAGTCTTTTGGAGATAACCACCAGAATCCGTTCTTCTGAAGTATTCAACAAGGATTGATCATAGAAGCCCTTGATGAGCTGGTGCTGGGAAAAGGTCTGATATGGCAAAGTTATCCAAAGCTTCACTCACAACCAAGATGCTAGAGCACCTGTACAATCTCCCAAACCAAAACAACCAACTTCACAACCCTCAAAACCAACTCCTTTACCCAAGAAACCTACTCAACCCACTACTAATGATGCACCCAAGGGGAAGAGAAGGGTGTTGAGGATGGAAGAAGAAGAAGAAGATGATGAGGATGTTAGTCTGCCAATCTCTGCTGTTTTTAAAATAAGCATGCCTGAGCCCGGGAGTCAACCAACAACAATCACACTTGACTTCCAAAAGCAAATGGTAAAATTCAAACTTGAAGAAGAAGAACAGCACAAAAAACATGATGAGCAGCTGTTAAGGATGATAGATAAAGAGTTTCCTAAGTCTTCATCCATACAAGCTATGAAGAAACATGCTTAGAGGTTGTATGCTCTGAGATTTACATTTCAATATCAGAAAGAGAGTGTGAGAATTTCGCCTGACCCCAGAGTAAGTGACATAATTCATAAAAAGAATATTCCAAGTAGATACAATGGCCAAGTAAAGAAGATTGTAGATGCTGTGATAATGCTGGCCATTCTAGTGTCACCCTAGGAAATCCTTGATGACTTCAAGAGAGCTTACAAGTCTAAGATGACTCCACAAACTTTACTAGAAAACAAAATGGTAAAAAAGGGGTTGATCTATAAGAAGCTTGAAGAAATAAGAAGAAATGAGCTCTAGTTATTGCTTGAAGGCACTCATACTGATGAGTTTGCATACAGAGAAATAACTACTGTGGAGCTCAAGAATGGAAAGCATGTTAAGTACTTATCAGAGTACTATGGGGCTGAGTTCTTCTTTGAATGTGAAGCTGAAGAATTCACAATGGAAGAACAAGTTGTTTTCCTTGAGGCCTATGTCAGAGAGTCTTACAGACTTATCATTGGGAAGTAGGTCTCATGGATGGGGTAACAGCTCTATGTCCAATTCCCCAAGACAGAGTTCCCATTCATCCTTTGCTAATCAAACCTTATGAAACCTCTTCCCTGGCTTGAGCTTGATTTGAAGATTTCTGAGCTGATCGAGATAATGTTTCTGCCAATAAGTGGGACTTCAATAATCTTAAAGGTTTTGGCTGCATTGGTTCAGGGGGAGTTTGTTTGACCAAAAGAACCAATGAGCTAGATCAGAAAAACTTTAAGTCCCACAGACATCAAAACAACTGAAGTGGTCTACAACTGCTGAAGACAAAGTCAAAAGAAAAAGTCTGAAGATAAAGACTGAAGACAAAGTCTGAAGACAACAATTGAAGACAAAGTCTGAAGACAAAGTGTGAAGATAAAGTCTGAAGACAAAGTCTGAAGACAACAGCTGAAGACAAAGTCTGAAGAGAAAGTCTGAAGACAAAGTATGAAGACAACAGCTAAAGACAAAGTCTGAAGACAAAGTTTGAAGACAAGTCTGAAGACAAAGTCTGAAGATAAAGTCTGAAGATGTAGTCTGAAGACAAAGTCTGAAGACAAAGTTCTCAGAACTTGTCACAACAACTGAAGTAGTTCTCTTCAGTAGTTGTGATGGTTTACTTTTCAGTAGTTTGTAATCAGTAGTTTTATATTATGTAAAACATCTAAAGTTCTTACACTTCAGATGTTATAACTTCAGTAGTTGTGATGTTAGCTTATACTTGGCTTTTAGTGAAGGTGTCCTTAGTTGTTGTGGACATCTTTAGTAGTTTAGTTTACTTTCAGTTGTTTGTATAAATTAGTTAATTGTCACTATCAAGTGACGTCAGCTGATGTCACATTCCTTTATAAAAGGACTGTTGACCTAATTTCCTTGGTGTGAAGCATGTGCGTGAATGAAAACATTCTTTTTGCAGAAAACTTTCTCTCTCTATAACCGTTACTGTTTGATTGAATATCCATATTACTCTTGCTAAAATTTCATCTAATTCGTGTGCTATTCTGCTACAAATCTTAATCTAACTGATCAAACTAGATCCTTATCCCTTTCAGATACCCTCAACTTGTCGAAAACCCTGAACAACAAGCCGAGCTTTGGTTCTAATGATCACTCCCTGATCATCTTTCTTGCATTTCAAGACCCATTTGGTACCGATGAATTTAGCACCTTTAGGTCTACCTACTAGAGTCCGTACACCTAACTTCTTAACTGAAGAAGTTCTTCCTGCATGGCACTCACCCAAGCCTCATTATTCAGTGCTTCACTTACATAATTTGGCTCAAACTGAGACACGAAGCAGCGGTAGGCACCATTATGAAGGTATCCTTTTCCATCACAGAGACATAATCAGTTGAGTACAGCTGATTTCTAGTCTGAACCGTTGGTCTCACATCTCCTATAACATTATCCAAAGGACGATAGACGTTTAGACGTGAGCCGGGATTTGTTGGAACTACTACCTCAGAATCAAGATTGTGAACATTTGGTTCCGAATCTAAGGCAATAGGAGTCTAAGGTTTCGACATCTCAGGTGCATCATTATAAGATGCTTGTGGACTTGAGGTAGGCGGAACCTGTGCATCTAGGTTGGGCTATCATTTTCCACATTTTCTTCATCATAGGAAGAGTCACTCATATCAAGTGCTCCCCCTGAATTAGTAGATGATGGTCTCTGTGAACCGGATGGTGTTGAGTCTTGAGACGGTGTGTTCAAGACATCATACATCATCTCGATTGCCAACTCATCTTCTAAAGCAGAAAAAGGAGTATTGAAGGATTTGAAGAATCCATCATAGTCGAAGAAGTAAGCAGGTCCTTTTCTAGCAGGCGGTGTGGTGTATCTTTGAACATCAACGTTACACGACACCTCTACTTGACCTGTTGAGTTGTTGTAAACCCTATTGTTCGGTATGTTGTATCCTAGAAAAATCCCTTCATCAACTTTCTCACTAAACTTTCCCTCTTATGTCTTCTTCAGCAGGGTGCATGGAGCACCAAACGGCTCGAGATACTCTAAGTTAGGTTTACGTCGTTGTAGTAACTCGTAGCACGTTTTCCATGGCGTTTCACAACCAGAACTCGATTAAGCGTGTACACACATTTGCCACAGCTTCATTCGAGAATTGAATAGGTAGTTTCGAGTTTGCCAGCATAGTACGTGCCGTCTCTATCAAGCTGCGATTCTTCCGTTCAGGAACCCCGTTCATCTGAGGAGTGTAGGCAGAGATGGATTGATGCATAATTCCCTTTTCCTTGCAATAGGCCTCCATCCACTGATTCTTGAACTTAGTTCCGTTGTCTGAGCGCACCTGTCGTACCTTCAATATGTATAGGGATTCCACTGTCGTTACAAATTCCTTGAAGGATTAAAATGTTTCTGATTTGGATTTCAGAAGCATTACCCAAGAGAATCTTGAGTAGTCATAAGTAACTACATAGCAATACAAGTCGCCTGCGATGCTTCTTGTAGTGACTGGACCAAACAGATCCATGTGAAGGAGCTCAAGAGGAAGTTCTATAAAATGAACTTTCTTTTCCTTATGATACTTCTTCGTCTGTTTGCCCTTTTTGCACGCAACACAGAAATCCGGGATTTTGAAGTTTTTGACATTTTCTCCCCTCACTAGATCATTCTGGACCAAGTGATTCATCTTCATTGGATTTATGTGTCCCATTCTCCTATGCCAGGAGATGGAGTCCTTCTTTGTATCTTTGGACAAGAAGCACTGAACTTCATGATCCGTTGTAGAGGCCTTTGAGAGATCCAAAACATAAAGATCATTATATCTTGAAGCTGACATTAGAATTTGGTCCTTCGGAATCAAGCAGTCCTTCTTTAGCACGTAGCACTTCTTATTGTCAAAGACTACCTTGAATCCTTTATCACAAACTTGAGAGACTGAAAGCAAGTTATTTTGTAGTTGTTGGACGTAGTTTACCTTATCAAACTTAACTTTCTCATTTCCCACTTCCCCTTGGGCTGTGATGTCCCCGCTTTTGTTTCCAGCAACTGAAACATGCCCTCCTTTGATTTGTCTGACGTTTGATAAGAGAGCTCCATTCCCTATCATGTGCCTGGATGCTACGCTATCTACAATCCACGAGTTAGTCTCAGCACTATAGCGAACACCCTGCACATTCAGTGAAAACATTAGTTCATGTTAGGAACCCATGCCTTCACTGGCTTGGGTTTCCCTAAGGCATCACACATCATAAACCCAACCCATTGACCATTTAAGGTTGAGGGAAGCTCAGATTTCTGTTTGTTCTCATTCTCAAATGCCAAGGCGGATTTTGCTTTCCATAATCCAGCTATGTGCAAGGCCTGTTTGTGAAAGACAGACGACAGACTGATGGATTGAACTTTGGGTTCACTAGCCCTTTTTGGAGGCGCAACTGAGTTCCTCTTAAAAGATCTAGGTGTAGATACTGAAAGTTCTACTTTCCTCCTCAGTGTCTGATAATAAGGACACTGAGACACTATGTGACCATACTCTCCACAATTATAGCAGGATCTGCTTTCAACTTTACGGTTTATATGTTTTGGTGGATATATAAAAGTCACGCAGTTGACCTTATTATGTTTGGATTGAGACACTTATTTATTAGATGTATGATTTGGTTTTATAAACTTAATTTCTTTACCTGGTTTTACATCTTTTATCTCTTGTTTACCTGGACTTTTACATGACGCTCGTGATTGATTAGGTTTTATAGTCTTTTTGGGCTCTGGTTTGACTTGGTTTGACCCAGACTTTAAATTAACCTTTTCAAATTTAGTTTCTAGGTTAACACAAGGCATTTTTCCTTTTTCCTTTGAAGTGGCCTCCTTTTGTTTAGAGCCAGATTCATTTGATTTACTTACGGAATCTGGATCACTAACAAGAGTAGTGGACACCACATGATCCTTGATGGGGTTATTGTTAATCGGTTTACTTTTGGTGTTCATCAAGATCTCAGTTGGTGGTGGAACCACTTTGTATCCCAGCCCCTCCCCATTATTTCTCTCTCTCATTAAGTGTTGGACAATGTGTGATGAGCTTGTCCAAGTGTGCAGTTTCTGTTTTAATGAGTTGACTTCTACTTCTAAAACATCTTTTTGCTTCTTAGTGTCCTCTAAGGAGTTCAATAGTACCTAATGTTATTTTCTTGTTAAAGGCAACTACCTCTGTTTCCCTCAGCTGTTTATTCAATAGGTCTATCTTTTCCTGATAACTATGCTCGTTTTGTTTTAACACTCTATTTGCCTCAGTGCACAGTTCCAGGTCCTTTACTAGGTTATCATTATGATCTAATAACCTAGAAAATTTTAAATCTATACTTTTTCTAAATTTATTACACTCTAAACAAGCATGATTATTAAACAACTGGTCAGTAGTACTTACGTGAGATGTTGAAGATGAATCAGCCATGAGTACAGAATTTGTTGATTCTGGTTCTGGTGATTCTGACATTGATGCGGATTATTCTTCTTCAGGCAGATGGTTGACCACAGGTGCAGTGTCTTCATAATTTGACATCGCAAGCTCTACTGCTATGTCTCCCTCACTAGCAGAATCGTCATCAATGTCCTCCACATTCACTATGTAGGACTCTCCTGGTGACACGAACCGAAAGCTCCAGTCCTGTCCTTCATCCTCATTAGCAGTCAAGGCTTTGGGGTCCTTACTTGATGAAGTAGAACTGCTAGATGTGGCGTTGTCCTGACGATTGAATGACGAGAAGGATTACCATTCCCAATCTTCTTTGGCTATATACACTCCCGCATGAAGTGTCCCTTCTCACCAAAGTTGAAACAAGTAACCTTTGACTTGTCGAAGCCTAAGGTTGTGTCTTTGGTAGCAACCAAGTTTTGTCTGGTCTTTTTGACAAACTTTTTAGCTCGTCGGACAACACTTGCCAAAGCCCAATTATGTCCATACGTTCCAACTCCATTTCATCCACCTGTTCATAATCTTCATCTGCCAAGTGACAATTTCCTATCTTTCCAGCAACTAGTCCATCATAGGAGTGGACTACCGCAGCTAAGAGGTCCATGTGTTCTTTGGCCACCTCCACCATCACATTCCCGAAGTTGTCGGTTTTTAGTTTTGCTGCATTGGCTTCAGGTATCATATACTGGGTGCTAGACGACCCTGACGTTTCGGACCCTGAAGTTGACGGTTGTGCTGGAATTGTTGCGCTTGAGACGAAGGCAGTTTGAAGTGGTGCTCCAGATGTCTTGACCGGAAGAGTTGCATTGTAGAGTGCAGGGTTCTGACCATAGTTGGCCTTTTGGGCTCTGTACTTCATCCTAAGCTCCTCTTCCCTCAATTTAGAATGAAGTCATTTATTTCTAACTTCGAGAGCATCCCATTCTGTATGAGATTTGAAACGAAGGAAGACCATTTCTCCGGTAGACCATCTGCAAAAGTTGATACCTTATCCTCCATTGACGTAGTTACACCATGAGTGTGCATCTCACTCATCAAGTGGTAGAATCCGTCGATCACATCATCGAGACCTTCCTTTTCCATTGAAGAGAAGTTGTCGAACTCCTTCTTCAAAGCTTTGGCCTTAATGGCCTTGAGTGAGGCATTTCCATCATACCTCTTCCCCAACGCATCCCATAGTTTCTTTGCTTGAGTATACTCCGAATACTGATGGAAAATGTCCTTCGGAATAGACTGAGTGAGCAAAACGTATACTTTCTTCTCAGCATTGTGTTTTACCTTCTGATCATCTGACATTCCACTTAAACTCCATCTGCTCCTACGGACATGTTGTACCCCGACTATATTGCCTCCCACAGATTTGTATCTACTCCATTTAAGTAGATTTCAAAACGTTTCTTCCATTGTGGGTAGTCGTCTAATGTTATAAGCTTCAGGGGTTTATTGTGAATTCCTACTTCGTTCTCCAAAAATAGTAGATTCTAGATACGAGTATCTCTACTTGTTGCGTATGCTGAAAACTAGTCCTCTATTTCACTTAACTTTACTATTTAACAAACTGCTGATGTATGCGAATGAAGGTATGCGATTGGACTTATTCGTGCGATTGAACAAATGCGGATGATTCAATCGTGCGACTGAACAAATATGGATGGTTCAATCGTGTGACTGAACAAATGCGGATGAACAGTCCGAATGAGATTCTCAATCGTATGAATGAGCGTACAAATGAGTCCAATGGTACGGTTGGAGAACGCGAATGAACTCAGTCGTGCGATTGAGCCAATCGTGCGACTGAACTTGCTGAAGTTTGATAATTCGTAGGTTAAACGTGTTTTGGCCGTAAAAACTTGATACCAAACCCTAATCGCCCTGTGCCGGAAAAACTAAACTTTTAGGTCAGGAAACATCTAAGACTCCGTTAGACACAAAAAGATTGCGTTTTTAATGAAGAAACACAACTTTTGTATCAAAACTATTGAATCAACACGTAATCAAGAGCCAATGCTCTGATACCAGTTGTTAGGATCTGGTATTTGAACGAAATACCAACTAATTAACGTGTTAAACCAAACCGAATAGTGCGGAATCCTATTTCATTGGCGATCCAATCAGTGAAAACGCACGTAGACACAATAATGAATTGAATCTAATGTCAAGAATCGATTAGGTGTCGATCTACAGCGTTCTATGAACTTGGAGTATGAACTTAGAGGCTTCTGGACGGCTAGGGAACGTCTGGAGTCGAAGTGGATCGAATGTTTCAAAATCATTACGTTTTTCCACGAATTAAGTGGTATTTATAGGTTTAGGTTTCTGTGGACCAAAAGAACCAATGAGCCTGATCAGAAAAACCTCTAAGTCCCACAAACATCGCAACAACTGCTGCAGACTTGATTAGCTGTTTGACAAAGTCTGAAGACTGCAACAGCTGAAGAACTAAAGTACTGAAGTACAGCAGCTGAAGACCTAAAGTGCTCAAGACTACAACAGCTGAAGACTAAAGCATTGAAGTACAACAGCTGAAGATCTAAAGTGCTCAAGACTTCAACAGCTGAAGACTAAAGTACTGAAGTACAACAGCTGAAGTATAAAGACTGAAGACATCAGCTGATGACAACAGCTGAAGCTCAAGTACAAGTACTGAACTCTTCAGAGTTTGTAACAACAGCTGAAGAAGCATTCTTCGGTTGTTGTGATGATTTACATTTCAGTAGTTTTCTTTGTTTCAGTATTTGTAAAACAACTGAAGAGTATGTTCTTCAGTCATAGTTTCAGTAGTTTCTTTTCAGTAGTTGTAATAATAGTTAACACAGCATTTTTGTAAGAAGATGTCAGCTGTTTGACATCTTTAGTAGTTGTGTTAACTATCAGCAGTTTGTAATAATTCTGTTAGATGTCACTATCAAGTGACATCAGCAGACGTCACATCTCTTATATAAGAGGTGTTGACCTAATTGTAATTGTGACATTCCATCACCACGAAAGCGAATATTGGATGAAATATTATTTGCAGAATTCTTTGTCTATAACCGTTTTTGTTCTTACCTTGAATATCACTTTGTTCTTGTGAATTGGCTAATTCGTTATTTGAATTCCGCTGCTATACTCTCTAATCAATTAAACGTAGATCACTGATCCTAACAAGTGGTATCAGAGCAGGTTAATCATTGATCGATCTAACAATTGATCATTGAAACTGCTAATTGATATCTATGTATGATTGAATTAGCATATTCGCAAGAATTGGTTATAGATTAGTGAATTTCTGACGCTTTCGTTCATTTTGTTTGAGATCTCTCTTGGTTCAATTGGTTGTTGTGTTTCTGTTCTAAATCTGTTATAGCTTAATTGAATTTGATTGAATCTGAGATGACTACTCCTTCTAATGATCCTCACAATACCGGTTCCTCAACCAAGCCCCCGATGCTGGTTAGGACCGAGTACAACATATGGCAGCAAAGAATGCTTCATCACCTGTCTGTTAATAGTTCAGGGTGTTGGACATCAGTGGTACATGGAGCACATAAGCCTATGATGAAAAATCCGGAAACCAATCAAATGGTTCCGAAGAAGAAGGAACAATACTGTGATAAAGATCGGAAACTATTTGAGATTGATGCTAAAGCCTGGAATTCTGGCCATGGCACTGCCTAATGAAATCTATTGAGGGCTTATGCATCATGAAACTGCTCATGATCTCTGGAATGCCCTGAAGGAACAATTCGGTGGCACATATGAGGTCTTAGCATACAACAGAGAAATCCTTTCCCAACAATATGAGACATTCTCTCATAGAAAGGGTGAGACACTGACTCAACAGTTTGAGCGTTTTTCCTGCTTGATCTCTGAGCTAAAAATGGTGAAACAGGAATACACCAACAGCCAGATGAATAACAGGTTCCTCAGATCACTACCTGAGAGATGGGACACATACACAATTGTCCTACGCTCCAGTGCAAATCTGGATAGCCTATCTCTCACCCAACTTCATGGGAAACTGCTTACATTCGAAAGAGAGATAGAGCAGAAAAGGAAACTGTCCTCATCAGGAAAGCTCACTCATGACTTTGTACCAGGGAATACTGCCTTGGTTGGTCATGAGTCAGAATATGCTGCATCTGAAAGCACTTATGATGAGCATATTTATTTCTCTTCAAATAGTTATGATCATGCATTTGTTGGAACTGATAGTCATTCTGGCAGTAATAGTGACAATCTATGCTTCATCATGGATGATTTGAAAGGAATAGCTGATGATGATCTAGAAGATATGGATATTCTGAGCCAAATGGCATTGATTAATATCATATCTCAGAAGTTCTACAAGAGAACTGGCAGGAAATTTCCTGGACTCTCTGGCAAAACCAAAGTTGGTTTTGACAAGAGTAAGTTGAGGTGTCACAATTGCCAAAGGCTGGGACACGTTGCAAGAGAGTGTAGATCAACTAGATCTAACTCTTCTGCACCCTTTGTGACTTTTCCTAGTACTAGTCCTCAAAACAGAGGGCAACATCCTACTGGTTCTCGTCATCATTCACACCCTAGATCTCCTGCATACTTTGTCCCCCAGGGTCCAATGTCATATCCTTTTCCCTGCTATTACTTGCCTCAGTCAAATCAGGTTCAAGCTCCCATTTCACAACAATCACATGCATTGCCTGAACCTCAACCTTCCCAATCTCATCAACAAACTCAACCTCAACAACACAGCTTCTTCACCCCAGGAGTTGTTGACCGGAGCAGTTTACCAGATGATTTGTCTGGTCATGAACAACTGTTCACTGGTGCTGGTCAACATGGTGGTGACGGTCCCTTTGGAAATCTAGCTCTTATGGCTTTTGATTCTGCGGATACTTCATCTACTAATGCCTCTACACCAAAGGGTTCTTCAACATGCCAAAGTAGCATCTGGTATGTAGACAGTGGGGTATCTATGCACATGACTGGGAACAGCTCTCTTCTTCATGACTACTCTCAACGAAAGAAGGGGTTTGTTTCTTTTGGCAATGATGCTAGGGGTTACATCATTGGAAAAGGCTTTGTCTCCAATGGAGAAATAAAGTTTGATGATGTTAATCATGTGGAAAATCTCAAGTACAATCTCTTGAGTGGCAGTCAAATGTGTGATAAAGGCCATGTTGCTCTTTTCACCAGTCAGAAATGTAGGATTCTGTCATCCAAAGTTCTGCATTTGATTGATAAGGTGTTGGATGATCACACTCTCTAGAGAGCCAACAGGACAGGAAGAGTGTATGCCTTAGATCTTTCCAAGAAAATAGATCTCAGAGGCCATCCTTGCCTATTATCCAAAGCCTCTCCTCAAGAATCTAAACTGTGGCACAGAAGGCTGGGTCATGTTAATTTCAAAAACATGAATCAGTTGATCCACAATAGTTTAGTCAGAGGCTTACCAATAAAGGAGTTCCACTGTGATGAAACCTGCACTGCTTGTTTAAAAGGAAAACAACACAAAGTCTCATTCCCTCCTATTGAAGAGCCTAAGTCCACTGCCTGCTTGCAATTACTGCATATGGATCTATTTGGTCCTGTGAGAGTGATGAGCATGGCAAAGAAGAAATACTGTGTGGTAATTGTGGATGATTACTCCAGATTTGTATGGACTTTCTTTCTACATTCAAAGGATGAGGTTGCTCAGAAGATTATTCACTTTGTGTTGTATGTTAAGAAGCAGTATTCCCTTTCAGTCAAGTGTATAAGGAGTGACAATGGAACTGAATTCAGAAACCATACACTTGATGATTTCTATCTTTCAAAGGGAATCAAAAGGCAGTTTAGCATTCCAAGGACTCCGGAACAAAATGGAGTAGTGGAGAGGAAGAACAAGACCCTAATTGAAGCTGCAAGGTCCATGTTGGCTGACTCTGGTTTGCCACTGACCTTTTGGGCTGAAGCTGTTAACACAACTTGCTATGTGCAGAATAGAGCCTTAGTAAATCAGAGGTTGATGAAGACTCCATATGAAGTTCTCCATCACTTGGCTCCTCTAATTTCATTTTTCAAAGCATTTGGGTGTCCCTGTTTTATTCTCAACACAAAGGATCAACTCCAAAAATTTGATCCTAAGGTGGATGCAGGGTATTTTGTGGTTATGCATCTACTTGCAAGGCATACAGAGTCTTCAACTGCAGAACAAAGATAGTTGAAGAGACTTTGCATGTGAAGGTTAATGAATCTCCTATGGACAAGATTCCACAAAACCCTGTGGAGTATTTGATTTGGACATACTGCAATATGTTCCTTATCAAACTCCTATTGTTGCTCCTGTCAACAGTTCACCACCTGGTGGTATTGATGATAATGATGATAATATCAATACTCACCTATTCAAGTTTAGTGACCAACTGCCTCTATCTGCTAAATTTGATGTTCCTGTAGCTTCAGCAGTTCTATCCACAACAAATGCTGATGAGATCTCTGATTCCTCTACATCTTTTGAGTTACCATCCAATTCTTGGTTTCAAGAGTCTGCATCAACATCTGTTGCTGCTGAAGGTCCTACAAACACTTGCACAGATCTCATTGTTTATTAAGAACTGAAGAATCACCCAATGTCTCAAATTATTGGTGATATCAATGCTGGAGTTTCAACAAGAAGTCAGTTGTCTAACTTCTGCTTCTATGCTCTCTTCATCAGTCAGCTAGAGCCAAAGAACTATCATGTTGCCTTGAGAGACAATGGACGGGTTGAAGCCATGCAGCTTGAGCTACTTCAGTTCAAAAAACATCAAGTGTGGGAACTAGTTCCTCTTCCCCCAGGTAAGTGTGCAATAGGCACTAAATGGGTGTTTAGGAATAAAACTGATGAAAATGGGCTTATTGTTAAGAACAAGGCTAGACTGGTTGTACAGGGGTTTTCACAAGAAGAAGGTATTGATTATGATGAAACCTTTGCTCCTGTAGCCAGACTAGAGGCAATTAGATTGTTTTTAGCCTATGCTGCATTCCACAATCTTAAAGTTTTTCAAATGGATGTCAAAAGTGCATTTCTATATGGTAAAATAAAGGAAGAAGTTTATGTGTGTCAACCACCAGGTTTTGAGGATAATAAACATCTTGAATGGGTGTATAAACTTGATAAGGCTCTTTATGGGTTGAAACAAGCTCCTAGAGCTGGTATGAGACACTTTCCACTTTTCTTCTTAAGAATAATTTCACTAGAGGCTCCATTGATAAAACTTTGTTTATTAAGAAGGTGGATCAGCATAAGCTACTTGTTTAGATTTATGTTGATGATATCATTTTTGCATCCTCTGATCCCCAGTTGTGTGATGATTTTACAACATTAATGAAAAAGAGGTTTGAAATGAGTGCAATGGGAGAATTACAGTTCTTTCAAGGCTTGCAAATCAAACAAAAGGCTGATGGAACATTTATTCATCAGTCAAAATATACAAAAGATCTTTTGAATAAGTTTGATTTACAAAACTGTAAGCCCTGTTCTACTCCCATGTATAACACCACACAACTGGATGCAGATCAGAAAGGTAAAGCTGTTGATGAAACACTTTACAGATGTATGATTGGGTCCTTGATGTATTTAACAGCTTCTAGACCAGATATTATGTTTGCTACATGTGTTTGTGCTAGATTTCAGGCTGCTCCTAAAGAGTCTCATTTGATTGCAGTCAAGAGAATCTTTAGATATTTGCAAGGTACACAATCTCTAGGTTTATGGTATTCCACTGGACACTCTTGCAAATTAGTTGCTTTTTCAGATAGTGACTATGCAGGGTGCAAGTTAACTAGAAAGTCAACTTCTGGTGGCTGTCAATTCCTAGGCAACTGTTTGATTTCTTGGCAGAGTAAGAAACAAACATCCGTTGCTAAATCAACTGCTGAAGCCGAGTACATTTCTGCTGCAAGTTGTACTTCTCAGGTACTCTGGCTTCAGAACCAACTTTTGGATTATGGGATTACAGAGACTAAGACTCCATTATTAATGGATAGTGCTTGAGCTCTGTGTATTATCAAAAATCCAGTCTAGCACTCTAGGACCAAACATATAGAGATCAGACATCACTTTATTCGAGATTGTTTTGAAAAAGGTCTGATTGATGCTAAGTTTGTGCCTAGTGCTGATGAGTTTGCAGATATTTGTACTAAGCCTTTGGATAGTTCTACTTTCCAAAACCTTGTGTTAAGGCTTGGTATGCTGCAGCTAGAATAAGTGATAACTACTGATGATCTCAGTAAATAAGTACTAATGATCATTAGTAACCATATCACATATTGTATTGCTTCTATTACAAGAACTGATAAAGTAACAACTACTGATGTAGTTGTACCTACTGATGTTGTCAAAACAGAAGTAATGATGTCCTGTGAAACAACTGTAAACAGCAAAAAGGCTGATGACTAAGTGTTGAGGACAGTATGAAACAGCTGAAAGGCTATGAATTGACAAAAACTACTGATGAGAACTTTCTCTTCAGTTGTTTCTACAACTGTTGTTTCATTCACAACAACTGATGACAAAACCATGTCATCAGTAGTTTCACAACTACTGATGACTAATACCAAGTCATCAGCTGTTTACAACAACTGATGACAAAACCATGTCTTCAGTAGTTTCACAACTACTGATGACTAATACCAAGTCATCAGCTGTTTACAACAACTCATGACAAAACCATGTCTTCAGTAGTTTCACAACTACTGATGACTAATACCACGTCATCAGTTGTTTTCAAACATCTGAAGACAAAACCATGTCTTCAGTAGTTTCACAACTACTGATGACTAATACCACGTCATCAGTTGTTTTCAAACATCTGAAGTCAAAACCATGGTCTTCAGTAGTTTTATAACTGTAGAAGCCTAAAACCACGACTTCAGCTGTTTCAACGTCTGAAAGGGTAATACCATGTCAACAGTCGTTTAAAACTACTGATGACTAACACCAAACCCTTCAGTCATTTTCTAATCCGTACCCTATAAATATCCACGACCTAATCCTTAACAGTCTCATCTTCTTCAAATCTAACGTTCATATTCCAAAACTTCTCTCTCATTAATGGCGACCATGCAGCTCAAACCGCGACACAACTGTGTAGCTTACCTCACCAAATCGCCATTCTGGGCTAAGTTCGATAACGCTATTGATCTTATGGTCCAGTCACCCTACAAAACGGCCTTCTTCTTAATCTAATCCTTTATGCCGAATCCCTTAACTAGTTTTGGATGAACGTCACCCTCACTACTGGGGAGAACAACACTGAGTCTCTCCGGTCGGCCGTCAACAACCACCAAGTGGTCATCACTCCCGATATACTTCGTCGAATCCTACACCTGGATGATGCCACTTTTCCTGCTGGATATCCAAAGGGCACAACTGATTTATCCTTTGCCCACCATGGATATCAGGGAAACCTTAGTGCCTCCACCATACTGAAGAAACATTTCCATGATGCTGAATGTCTCATATTTCACATCGTAAATGTCTGTTTGGCTCCCAAGACTTCCTCTTGGGATCAAATGTCTACCAGGTCGCAGCAGGTACTATTCTCTATCATTGAGCAACAGAACTAAACTTCTCTGAAATCATTTTTATGGAACTTAAGGACATGGCCTCAAAATCTATTTCTAACCGCTGGATATTATATCCTTGGTTCATTATGGCCATAATAGAGAATCAGCTAAACGCTGAGGGACTTGTTGGCCTCGGAGTCCCTGCAACGGTTGTATTGCCTGAAGTATACTCCTGGCACAACTCTGACCAAACGTTGAAACAGGTTGCCAGGCTACGAAAACCCACGCATTTGGAACCCACAGCCACCACCTCCAGAACCAAAGTCCCCACTACACCCAAATCCAAAAAGCCAAAAAAGGCTACTCAGGGAGATGAGTCCCCTGAGGATGCCCCTGTACCACAAACACAGGAACCACACACTGGTCTTAACCCCCCAGTTGTGACACTGACTCAACCAGCCACAGCCGCACATGTATCCTCTCAACAGGATCCTGTTGCAACCAACATTAGGGAACCTACACTGCTGGAACCTATCTCACTTGAGAGGGTTACCATTGAAGCGCACCATTCACCCCGGGTGCACTCTGCTTCCACCCAATCACCACATGCAACCGCCCCCCAAAGTCCTACATTACTTGTTGCACAAGTGCTGACTCAGTTGCACGCCTCACCCCAACCCCAGATACCAATTACAACTGGGAATACCTCTACCATTGAGGGGGAGGACCAAAGTGCAGCTGAGAACCCACAGCATAGGGGTTACAATGTTCCTTCTCCTGGTGTAGCAATGGAGATTGGAACTTCTGGTGAGGCTGCCACTTCTCCTAATTCAGCATATGATCAGGTTGTAGTTGGTTCCATTACTAAGACCTTACTAGAGGCAACTGCTGATGAAGGATGAAGTCTTGAGGCAGGAAGTCCACAGTTCCAAGACAAAGGGGCACATGCTACAACTGCGCTACACTCAGTGCATGTTCATCCTGATCCTCTCAGGAGGTCAGGTGATTCAGCAACCACTGATGATGACCTGGGATTCTTTTACGATGTAATCGCCCAAAACACCATCCTGGAAGAGGAGGTGAGCAGACTCAAAGAGCTGCTTGCCAAAACTTCTAAGGACCAAAGACCATCTGCCTCTACCACCTCACAGATGGCACCTGCATCTGAAGGTCTCACAAACACTGAGCCACTCCCAACAACTAAGCCACCTGCCTCTGCTTCTGGCACTATTTCTAAGGAACAGAACCCTCCTAAGCAAATAGCTGCTATACTTCAAATTCCCTCCCTCTCATCACACCCATAATCACTGACATAGTGATCAAAGCCATTGATGAGAGGCTTTCCTCAGTAATACAACCATTGATAGAGGAGGATGTGGGCAAACAGCTTTCTGGCAATCAACTCCTTTCAACCAATGCAACCAAAAAGGGGTGATTAAGTCAGTGAAACCAAAAAGAAAGAGGAGTACAGAGGAGAAAGAAAAGGAGAAAGAAACAGAAGGGATAGTTGTGGAAAAGGAGTTGGAGTTGAATGTGGAGACCGATAAAGAGAGGGAAAAAGAGAAAGCCTTGGAGCTACTGATAAAAGAGGCTGATGCCGAACACAACAGATCAATGGACAACATCATTGATCAGCTGTTTAGGCAAGGCCATGACACTGATAAACTTGACTCTGAGATTCGACGATTAGAGATTGAAGAAATCCAGAATAGATGGGCAAGTTATGAAGTGTTAGAAAGAGAAACGCTTGAGATCATGATTAGATTTATTGCAAAATATCTTGGAAGATCAATGATCAAAATCAAAGCTTGATCCAGGGACAGTATCTTGGCAATCACCACCAAGATCTGTTCGTCTGAAGTATATACTAAGGGACTTGTTGTGGAAGCTTTGAATGAAGCGGGTGCTGGGAGCAGGACTGAGCTCGCCAAGCAATCAAAAGCCAAACTCACCTCAAAAATGCTAGAACAGCCTGTAAACATTCCCACACCAAAACCACCCAAAACACAACCCACCAAACCAACTCCCTTACCCTCAAAACCCTTAACCGATGATATACCCTTGAAGAAGAAGAGAAGGGTATTGAGGCTAGAAGATGATGAAGAAGACGATGAAGATAGGCTGCCACTCTCAACTGTGATTCAGTTGCCTAAGGCCACAAGTCACTCCTCAGCAATTACTCCTGAATTCCAAAGACAAATGGTTAAAGTGAAGCTAGAAGAAGAGCTTCATAAACAGCATGATGAGGAATTGTTGAAAAGAGTTGACAAAGCTTATGCAGCCACATCTTCTATCATCAATATGAAGAAACAAGCCCTCAGACTTTACACTCTCAAGCATACCTTTCAATATCAAAAGGAAAGAGTGAGGATCTGGCCTGATCCCAGGGTGTCTCACAGAATTCATAAGAAAAATATACCTCAGAGATACATTGGCCAGGTGAAAAAGATCGTAGATGAAGTGATCTCTCTGGTCTTTGTAGTTTCACCCTGGGAAATCCTAGAGGACTTCAAGAAAGCCTATAAAGCTAATCTAACCCCTCAGAAGATGTTGGAAAACAAAATAGTGAAAAAAGGGTTGGTTTACAAGAGGCTTGAGGAAGTCAGGAAAAATGAGCTTCAGTTGTTCCTAGAGGGTAATCACCCGGATGAGTTTGCTTACAGAATAATAACAACTGTGGAGCTAAAGAATGGGAAATAAGCCAAATACCTGTCTGAGTATTATGGGCCTGAATCATTGTTTGAAGGAGGTGCTGAAGAGCTAACCATAGAGGAACAAATGACCTTCCTTGAGGCCTACACAAGAGAGTCGTACAGACTCATCATGGGGAAATAGATCTCATGAATGGGGTAACAACTCTGTGTCCAATTCCCCAAAACAGAGTTCCCATTCATATCTTGCCAAACAAATCTTTGAGACTTCTTCCCTGGCCGGTGCTTAAAAAGGGTCGCTTCTGAGCTGATCTAGAAGACAAAAAGACCAACATTTCTGCCATAATAAGTGGGAAAACTCTAATAAGTTTAGAGGTTTTGGCTGTATTGGTTCAGGGGGAGTTTGTTGGACCAAAAGAACCAATGAGCCTGATCAGAAAAACCTCTAAGTCCCACAGACATCGCAACAACTGCTGAAGACTTGATTAGCTGTTTGACAAAGTCTGAAGACTGCAACAGCTGAACAACTAAAGTACTGAAGTACAACAGCTGAAGACCTAAAGTGTTGAAGACTACAACAGCTGAAGACTAAAGTATTGAAGTACAACAGCTGAAGATCTAAAGTGCTGAAGACTTCAACAGCTGAAGACTAAAGTACTGAAGTACAACAGCTGAAGTATAAAGACTGAAGACATCAGCTGATGACAATAGCTGAAGCTCAAGTACAAGTACTAAAGTCTTCAGAGTTTGTAACAACAGCTGAAGAAGCATTCTTCAGTTGTTGTGATGATTTACATTTCAGTAGTTTTCTTTGTTTCAGTATTTGTAAAACAACCCAAGAGTATGTTCTTCAGTTATAGTTTCATTAGTTTCTTTTCTGTAGTTGTAATAATAGTTAACACAGCATTTTTGTAAGAAGATGTCAGCTGTTTGACATCTTCAGTAGTTGTGTTAACTATCAGCAGTTTGTAACAAATTATGTTAGATGTCACTATCAAGTGACATCAGCAGACGTCACATCTCTTATATAAGAGGTGTTGACCTAATTGTAATTGTGACATTCCATCACCACGAAAGCGAATATTGGATGAAATATTATTTGCAGAATTCTCTGTCTATAACCGTTTTTGTTCTTACCTTGAATATCACTTTGTTCTTGTGAATTGGCTAATTCGTTGTTAGAATTCCGCTGCTATACTCTCTAATCAATTAAACGTAGATCACTGATCCTAACAGTTTCTCATTCGGGTGACTAAACCATTAGCATGGTTCAGTTGTGCGATTGAGCCACGCGGTTGATCCATCCGCATGACTGAATGTTCAGTCGTGCGACTGAGTCAGTCGCATGAAGCTGTTCAAGCGTATGTACTATTTAGGCGCTTGGACACTCAGTCGCATGGCCATTCGGATGCATGACCACTATTTGGGTGCATGGTCCAGTCGGACGCATGTGAACTCACTTAACCAAAGTTTGAATGTATACATTAAATAAGATTATGTATATCAATTCAAACAATCACAAACCTATATAATCTAGTCAATAAACGTTACTCAACTCATTAATGAAATATTAAACATTATAAATCACAACAAAACATTATCATTACATTAAGTACCTAATATTACGTAAGTACAAGACATTCAATACATATAACATTGAGATCAAGATCTAGGTACATAGGTGTATCAACACCTAGACCTCGTTCAAGTTCTCTAAGAGTAACTGAAGATTAGGCTCCCACTATCTTAAGATCCAATTGTATAACTATTTCAAGAGATAGTGGTTCTTCAACTAGTGTTCCACCTAATAAGCCTCAAAACTCATCTAGAGACACTACGCAACACGAAGTTGGTGGAAGTAGCCTGTCTAAGGAATAGGCAACTGTTAATGCTGCGTTACAACCAACAACTGATGATGATGTTTCTCATTCATTCAATCTATCCTTATTGAATGAGTTTGAAACAACATCTGGTCCAAGTGTTCAAGCTCCTAAGCAAAATATGTTCAACCTCGATCTATCTTTGCAAGTGGAGCTGGTCCCTAGACTTAGGATTCATAACACTCACCAAGCTAAAAACATAATAGGAGAAGTCTTTGAAGGTGTGAGAATAAGGGGACAAACTCACCATGGGAATGTTTTCTTGTACTCTTCTTTTTGTCTCAGATAGAACCCAAGAAAGTAGAAAAAGCCTTAAAGGATAGTAGCTAGGTTGAGTCAATGCAAGATGAATAGCTTCAATTCAAGTGACAACATTTGGAACCTATGTCTTCTACCATTTTTGGTCAAGTACCAATAGGCACCAAATGGTTTTTCAAAATCAAGATCAATGATAGAGGCTTGATAATCAAGAACAAGGCAAGACTGGTAGTTCAGGATACATCCAAGAGGAAGGAACTAATTCCACTGATGTCTTTGCACTAGTTGCAAGACTTCAAGGAGTGAGAATCTTTCTTGCGTATACTACATCCAAGAATTTTACTCTCTACCAACTTGATGTCAAGTGTGCCTCTTTATATGGGGATATAGATAGAGAACTCCATATGTGTCAACCTCTAGGATTTAAAGACCCACAACACCCTAACTATGTGTGTAACTTGGATAAAGCTCTCTATGGACTTCACCAAGCTCCTAGGCCATGGTATGAGACATTGGCTCAACACCCTAACTATGTGTGTAAGTTGGATAAAGCTCTTTATGGACTGCACCAAGCACCTAGGCCATGGTATGAGACATTGTTTCAATTTCTCCTGAAGAATGGCTACACTAAAGGCACCATTGACAAGACTTTATTCAAAAAAAAGTCTGGGAAAGACATTTTGCTCGTTTAGGTCTATTTGATGATATCATATTTGGTTCCTCATATGACCAAATGTATAAAGACTTTGAGATCATCAAAAGAAGAATTTGAGATGAGTTCCATGGGAAAGATAGACTTTTTCTTGGAATTCAAGTAAAGAAGATGAATAAATGGATCTTATCAATCAATCTAAATATATCTTAGATATCTTTGAAATATTTGATAAGAAAGATTGTAAACTAGCCAAGACACCCATAACTAGAAACCATGATCTTTGTCCTAACTCCAAGGTGGAGGATATTGATCAGCATCAGTATAGGGCAAATATAATGTCTCTCATGTATCTCACAACAAGTAGACCTGATATCATGTTTGCGACATGCATTTGTGCAAGATATCATGCTGCTCCAAAGGTGTCTCACCTTGTTGCTACCAAGAGAATCCTTAGATACCTCAAAGGAGCTCTTAAATAGGTCTCTAGTATCCTAGGAGTTGCAACTTCAATCTCTATGGCTATTCAGATATTGACTATGGTGGCTACAACATCAACAAGAAATCAACATCAAGAGGATGTCAAGTTATTGGTGGAATGATCATCTCATGGCAATGCAAGAAGCAATTTTGTGTCTCTACATCTACTGCTGAAGCTAAATACATTGTTGCTGCAAGTTGTTATGCTCAACTGTTGTGGATTCAAAACCAGATGCTAAACTATGGATTCAACTTCATGGGCACTCCTATCCACATTGACAACAATAGTGCCATATCCATTTCTGAAAATCCAATGAAGCACTCCAAAACAAAGCAAAGTGATATCAAGTACCATTTCATTAAAGATAATAATGATAAAAATCTTATCAAAATAATCAAAGTTGATTCAAATGAAAAATATGTTGATTTGTTAACCATATCATTTGACGACCAAAGATATAAATATCTTATTACAGGTATTGGGATGATAAAGATTGACTAGTCTGTCAAATCTATTCACTCAGAAGTTAGAAATTACCTTTAGAAGTGAAGTTGGCTTCGGAAGAAGATTACCTTCGGAAATCTCTTATACTCGGAAGAAGACCTTACTGTGTAACAGAAATTTTTGGGCCCCATAATTGTCAAAAGGTAAAGACTTTCTTAATGATGTTAGAATATTTTAAAAGGATTTAACCTTACCGGCCTTGTCACATCATACCCAAACAATCACTTCACCTTATACATCCGCCACTTTCACCCATTTAATTATTTTGACTTACCCATTTTAATCTTTTTATAGATTTCACTATCCAAAGCTTTTTTCATCCCCAATATACCCAAATCAAACTCATTTCTCTATTCTTTCTCCAAAATGGCGCTTAACCCCCAGCACAATCAAATTGCATTCTTGGATTTGTCCATGGATGTTGACTTCTCAGAAATCATGTCCTTTCTCACTCAATCCACATACTTTACAACCCTAATTGTAACACCCATTGTGTATTAAAACCACACTGAGGAATTCTAGAGAAATGCACAAATCATAACGTAGAATGGGGTTAGGGTTTTAAGGTAGAGCATTTGTGACCAGAGCTTATCATATCTGAACAAATCATCGGGTAGAATCTCGACCTTTATGACGAAGGTTCACTCATCGAGTTCCTAAGACTGATGTTGATGAAACTTATATCCTAATGGGATATGGCGGTGATCCTAGCATGTCCACTATTTACATGTTCAACTTCTCATACCAGTGGAAATTCCCGCTACACATTGTCCTGCCTTGCCTCTCAAATAAGTTAGGGGGATGGTATCAAATTCCATATGAACTAGATTGTCTAGTTCATGGGTTGGTAAAAGGCCTCCACTTCAATTACTCTAAGTTTGTGCTGACCAATTTGATGGGCAACTTTCAAAGGGAGACATTCTTCATGTATCCCAGGTACATCCACACTTTATAAACTGTGAGTTTGATCAAAGCAAGCTCGTGTATGCAGTTGGTCTTCCAGTCCCTCACATAACGCCTCCCATCTTCAAGATTCTGAAGAGGATGTCCACCAATTCACTAGAAGAAACACTTTGCTTCTTCCAGGTATGATTGAGTGCATAGCTCCTATTGATACCCTTGTTATCCCCATAGGTAGGGAACCCACACCAACAACAACCCTCGCATTCCCAAGCCAAACTCTTCACCCCATAAAATATACATATCAGAGATGCCCTAAACGGACCCTTGTTCTATCCACTCTAATTGAACAAGCCCCATCTGTTCAATACAAAAAGACTAGATTGGAAACATGGGCTCCCACTCATTTTGAGGTCTCACCATCCTTTACAATTATCCTCAGTATGGGAATTGAGTCTCCTCAGTCTCAATCCCATGAACCCGAAACCCAAGTTAAAGCCACTCAGGAAGAGTCATAATACTCTCTTGAGCAGCCAAAAAGGGACAATTCTATTCAAGGCTTAATGTCATTAGACATTAATGAAGGTCTTGGGTCATTACGTATAACTTCCATATCTTTCATTAACCTTTTGATAAGAACTAATAAGGAGATTATGTCTCTTCATGGGAACGAAGTTGGTTCACAACACCCTTTAAATGATTAACAGAGCCTAGAGGGACCTTTTATCTCTAGCCCCCATCAGCAAACCCCAACTGAGGTGAGTCCCACTTATGTGGAGGGGAGTCATGTAGATTTAGTTGCCACAACTGAAGGAGTCTCATAGGATCCTTAGGACAGTGTTAACATATCTAAGACTAAATCTATAGAAACCGGGCATTTGATGACTCTGAAGAAAACATCACTAGGCAGGGCAAACAAGGGTGCCAAGAAGCCACATCTGGTGGTGAGGATGAACATACTAGGTATGTTACCTCATCTCCCCGTGATTCTTCAAAAGAAGATGAGGGAAGCCTGTAACTCACCATTCAAGACCAAATTTCTAAAGTCTCAAACCTTGAATCAAAGGTTAAGACTTTAGATGATAGGTCCGCCACGCAGCAACTTGAGATTGAAAATCTCAAGGCTCAACTAGCTGAGAAATAGATTCAAAGATCTATTAGGCATGTACCAATTCAAGTCTCGTTAACTTCTTCATCTAGCTCATCTAGCTCTCAAGATGATGCTACCGAAAAGGGGGAGAGTGTTCAGAGGAAAACAGATGGGGAACCACGAAACCAAGCTTTAACTTCCCTATCTTTAAGATACCCCACTACCAAAGCAACAATTTTTCATGAGCCTCATCTAATTGTTTTACATATAGACCCAAGGATGTTCAATGATCTCAATAGGTTCTTCTCCATGTTCATTATGGGATCATCCTTGGATTAACCTAGCCCTGATGTGGTTGTGGTGTACTTTGGAGCTGAAGAGCTTCAAAGGCTGAATGCACTTATACCACTATTAAAGAAGTTGGTCAACCTAAGGCCCACACTGAACCAAATATTGATTTCGAAGGGGAAATGAGGATTGATGGCCCAACAACTGAAATAGTTCGGACAAATAGTACATTCCCACAGACATCCGAAACTGAAGTAAAAGCATGGGAAGAACAATTGCAATCTTTTAAATTTGAGATGGAAGCTGCGGAATGACTATTCTCCTTATCCGATGATCTAATCATCACAGATGCATTTCTAGAGTTGGCATCTGAGGTGAATAGTGAGGATTTTCTCAACCAACTCCTAACTCAAACAACTTCACTGTATCAATCTCCGACCACCATCTCTCAACCTGAATTCTCCAATCAAGCTCCCCCAAAGTCTAGCACTTCTAAATATGTCAAAGTAAAGAGGAAGATGACTACAGAAGAGCTTCAGGAGGAGGAGTGGCTAGAAAAGTTTAAGAAGAATGGTAGACTCCTGATTAGGAAGTTGCTAGCTGCAAGTAGCAAAGCAGTCGCAACTAACCAGGAGCCTCAACAACAAAAAGAGGGTGAAGATCATTGACAGGCTTGTCAAGCTTGGAGCTGCTAGTGAAGATGTGCTCCTCCTATCACTAGAGGAGTTAATGGATCTAGAAAAGAAAACCATGCTATTGATTGAAGAAAAGGAAGAAGTAGCAAGGTTGGCCTTAGAGGAGGAAATAGAGAGGAAGAAAAGGGAAGTTGATCTACAGCATAGAAGGGAAAGGATAACTTTTTGCAAGATCAGTTTTTGTCACTTAACACTTTGTTATCTCTCAAACTCACTTAGACACACATAGGTTGATGTAGCAAAATCTCTCAGAGTTGATTATAATATAATAAGTAACTTATGAACACAAGGAAAAAATTTTCAAGGTACTTGTATATGTTACTTTTCAACTCAAAGTTTACAAGACACTTACAAGCATGATTCATGACTTAGAATGAGAAACTGTATATACTATCATCTACATCCGGTTATAATTTGATACCAGCTGGAATCCTCTAACTAAAGCAGATACTAGAAAGCTACAGTTAAGGTATCTTAGATAATGTCTAATCTAAATATGGTAGTCACGACATGTCCATGACTTACCGTTTGTCACCAACTAAATTTCGCAAGTACACTAACGAATAAAAGTAAACATTGGAATAAAGTATGGTCAACTAAATGGCCTTTTGGAGAAACATCGTGTTGTATCAGAGGTCTGTAGTAGAGTGTTAGATATCATACTTATGTCCATCGGTCCATGGCAGCAACTTTCAAAGGTTAATTGGCTTTAGAAGAACAAGTTCTTCCGAAGCCTTTTATACTTTGGAAGAGGCTGCTTCTTGTTGATCCAAGATAATCACACTTGAATCAAATCTTGAAGAGTATAGATCAAAATATGATAATCACAATCAAAACCCCTTTGATCTTCAATTAGCTTTCTAATAATGTGTTTACAAGTAATCCCCCAATCTATTGGTCATACAACCATTAACCAAATTCAAATTCAATTAGGCTATTTATAGTCTAGTCTATGTTTCCCTATTTACACATAACCCCCTAGACTATGTAACTACAATAAATCATGACTCAAACAAAGTAAAATATATTGTGTTCACACAAAATATATTTATTATAATAAAACTCCTAGTCATTTAAATCTTCAACGCCTCGTCTCGGTTCTTCGTCTCCAACGTGTCGTGTTTGACTTTTGTGTTGACTTTGATTGTGACGTTGACTTTTGTTGACTTTGATTGTGTTGATAATATAGACTATCTTGTACATCTCCAACAATACTCTCCCTTAGTCTATCATTATCAACGTATTTAAACGAAATCAACATCGAGAATTCAACAACATAAAGATATTCAACTTTGAAGCCTTATGAGAAAAATTTGTTATCTCATATGCTTCCCTTATTTATATGCTTCCCCTTTTTGAGTGCTTCCTAATTTATATAAAGAGGATGTTCATACAGCTTTCCCAAATCTCTAATCTCGAGTGCTTCAGAATCCCTAGCTCGGTATCTTCTGCAAACTTGAGGAACAGGTTCTCTAATCAGGTACACCGCTCAACTAATGATCGACCATCACTTACAACAAATATCTCAAACACATTCACAAACACAATCTCAACATTTCTAATTAGATCATTTCATTTTAACAAAATAAACTCATGTTTATTTGTGTTTGAAAACAAGCAAACCCGTTTTCATTTGTATGCAATTTTTGTGAAATGAATGAAAAATGATAAAATTGTAATAGCATAATATGGAAGACCTAAAGAAATTTTGAAATGAAAATTTATTATAATTTTTATTCTTCTTATATACATTTATTATAACATTTTTTTATCTATTAATTTTTTTGTAACCGAGAACTGAATCGTTCCTGAGATCACATCCTCAAGATATACTTTAGCACAAAGATGAATTTAATCATCGACAAGAAATGAGATTACACTAATAATTAAATCTAATCACAGTCTTTGAATGATTTTGAAATTCTCAAATTGATCAATAACGATTGCTCATATGTTTGTCCACTTGAACCCATGCCCTATCACTTTTAGTACCTATTCTAGCCTAATATTCTAACAAGCGGGTTTAAAATAGTTTTGAAACAATTCTAAATCAAGGATATGATCGGGTATATTCCCACTATCACAAGGAGTGTTCTCATTAACAACAATGTTAGATGTTTCCTCAAATTGTTGATTTTTAATGTTGTAAACTCTATAGGCAATAGAGTTGGAGGAATATTCAACAAAGATAACATCATCTGACATTTTAGCAAATTTTTCCAAATTTTCCTTTGTGTTAAGTATGGTACACCTGCTGCCAAATGACCTAACAAAGCCAATGAACGATGGCCTCTTGTTCCATAGCTCATAAGGGGTCTTTAAATCTGATTAACAACAAGAACTCTATTCAGCCATAGCATGCAGTGCTGACTACCTCTTCCTAGAATTTTAGAGGAAACTTTGAATCAGCTAACATGGTTCGAGCAGCCTCAATAGGTGTCTTATTTCTCCTCTTAGCAACACCGTTTTGAGTTCAAGGAGCACTATATTATGTGGAAATCCCTCTTGAGTTACAAAATGAGACAAGAACTTGATTCTTAAATGTTGATACACATATGTACCTAGTTTATGTGCTTAATGTAAAAGTCTGTCATGTCTTACCCATATGTAAAGAATGAGTTGAATGAAATATAATATGTGGTTCATGCTTATAATGTTTAATATTTCATTGTATTATCATTTGTTGAAGTATAATGAACTTACTATATATGTATGAGGTTGTTGAGCATAGTTATAAGTCAATAATGATTGAAAAATGTGTTCAAACTTACCATGCGAATGGACCGTGCTAATGGACCATGCGCATGAATATCTTATGCTAATGGACCAGTCACACGACTGAACCCGAAGACTGGATTAGTCGCATGATTGAGACATAAGATTGACCCAGTTGGAAGACTGAACCTTTAGTAGTGCATATGGATCAATCGCATAATTCAGTCGCATGACTAAACCATGCTTACCATATAATTCATGGAAAAATGAGACACTTAATAGAATTTGGACACATACTCATAACCTAGCCGTCCAGAGCATCCAAAAAGCCTACTCCAAGTTCATAGTTTGTTCTTGATCAATTTCTAATCAACTCTTAACGTTTGTTTCATTGTTAGATGGATCGACTTGTCGTTCTCACTGATCGGATCGCCAATCAAATAGGATTCCGCCCAATTTGATCTGGTTAAAAGCACTATCAGTTAGTACTCTGTATGTACACGGTCCTAAAAATTGGTATCAAAGCTTTGGCTTTTGATTTTGCGTGTGATTCGATTGGTTCTGGTGTAAAAATCATGTTTTTCATTCAAAAACATCATTTTTTAGTAAAACAGTGTTTTTGACGTCTCCAAGTCTCAAAGTTTACGTTTTTCGGCTGAATTTGAGATGAGTGCATTGGGGGAGATGAAGTTCTTCCTAGGATTACAAGTGGACCAGACACCAAAAGGAATCTTCTACATCTGACTAAATGTGTAGGGGAGATCCTTAGTCGGTTTGACATGGAGAACGCTTCAGCTGCTGGAACTCCACTTGCCACGAACCACGATGTGGCACCCAACGAAAATGGTGATCTGGTTGATGCTACAATGTATAGAGGAACCATCAGATCCTTTAGGTATCTCACAGCATCTCGACGTGATATCATGTATGCAACGTGTCTTTGCTCCAGATATCAGGCAAAACCGAAAGTCAACCAACTCATAGGTGTTAAACAGATTTTTCATTATGTGAAGGGTACTCTAACACTCGGGTTGTGGTATCCTTATCACGATGTATTTATGCTTACAACATAAAGTGACTCGGATTATGGCGGCTACAAAACGAATTACAAGTCAACATCAGGAGGATGTCATTTCTTTGGGAGAAGATTAGTCACCTAGCAGTGTAAAAAGCAGACCTCCATTGATTTGCCAACATGTGAAGCTGAATACATTGCTGCTGCAAGTTGCTATTCACAAATCATCTGTATTCAACAGCAAATACGCGACTACGGTTTGCAATTTTCTAACATTGCTATCTATGTTGATAAGTTTGCTCCTATAGCCATAACAAAAAATCCAGTCCAACATCCTAAAACTAAACACATCGGTATTAAGTATCACTTTATACGTGATTTTTTTGAAAAGCAACTAATCGATGTGGTTAAAATAAATACAGATTTTCAACGCGCCGGCCTCTAGAAAAAGCATTTGATAAACCGAGATTTTTATATTTATTAGAGGTAAATGGCGTGAAAGAGAAAAGTGATGTGATTTCAAAAGAAGAAAACGCCTAGTTCGAAATTTTTTAATTTTAGTTTATTTTATTTTCCTCTTTATTAAAATCCAAAAGCCCAAAAAATATTTTTGGTTTTAGAATTTTAGGTGGAGAATAGGTTAGATTAGTATTAAAAAAATCAGGGAGAAGGACAGCTTAGCTAAAAGGAATATAATCAAATCTGTGATACTGATTCAACGTTTATTGAAAATGATAGTACAAAGGAAACAGATTATTTGGGAGATCAAAAGAGTTGACAGATTAAGATGCAAAATTCTAAATATAAGTCGGGAAAGTCTAAGCAAAACAAAAGGAAAATTGATAGTAAAACTAGTTTGCTACCAAGGTAACATAGAGAAAGTAGACCTAGAGGCTGCTAGTTCATTATACGATGTGTCGGTAGATTCAACAAAATAGATGAGTAGACCACATTGGTGATTTCAACTGCAAACTAAGTTGTTCAAATAGTTGTGGGTTCCCATCTTATCCCTGGTTAACACAATAAATATAGTTCCAATACAGGGTGAAGAGCAAAATAAACGCCACAAATGTGTGCGGACGACAAAAAAAACGACCAAAGCACATGAAAAAAATGCAAAAGGCAATCAAGCTAATAACTTACATTGTTAAAGCATTATGTGCAAAAAGAAAATAAATTCTCTAACAAAAAGATAGGTTGTGTGCCTCTCTTTTGTGTGATGGCACTGACCTGAGGATAAGCATAACCTAAGTATTGTAGGATTCATTGTTTTTGCGCCTCTCTGCTGTGCGGTGGCACTGACATGAGGCTTGGCATATCTTTGAAAGCTCTTAGAATAGTTTCTTCTTGTCAAAATACCCGTAGACCGCTCAAAAATCTCCCGAGGAACGTTGATTACCATATAAGTGTGTGATCCACAAATGCTTGTTGAAATAATTAAACCTTAAATCATCACCAATGTGTGTCAAAAATCTGTGTATGGATTTAAGGGGACAAACATACTGACAATCATCGTGAGCTACACTTCTTGAATGTCAAAATCATTGTGTGCACTTTGTAGCTCTAGTATGATTTCCTTAAATTGCTATTGACTCTCGGTCAAAACAAGATTCTAGCATCAAAATAGTTTATTAAAATGTCCCAAATGATTCTGATATACCTGTATGATTCCATAATGAATTGTAGCAGAAATGATAAACTTGAATTAAAGCTCTGTTGTCCTGGAAGTAAAATCGATTAGAAGTACTCTAATAGGTTTAAAATCCATCTCAAATCAAAAATACAAAAATCTATCTTGTTCTATTTTGTTTTTAAATTTCTAGTTGTTCTCATCTATTTATTTTAGTCACTTGGTAGGTAAACATCGGACTATCCACCTACATTCAATCTGTAAATCACTCACTAAAATTGGTCACGTCTGAGGTGACCAATTGGGCTTTAAGTTAAAAGGATCATGTCTAAGGTGAACAAACAGTTTTTCAAATTAAAAAGGTCATGACTGAGATGATCATCGATCATAACATTGGCTATGTGTTTGAAAGGTCAAAAGGTCAAACTTATAAGTATGAGCCATTCATATGGCTGGAATATAAGTATGGACCAGTCGCACGATTGGATTATACGTATGAGCCCAATCGCACGAGTGAACCACACGTATGGACCAGACGTAAGATTGGACCATAAGCATGGGTAAATCCATGCGATTGGATCACCAGAATGAGCCAATCGCATCAATGGGGGTGACCGACTGAACCAATCGTACGACTGAAACCTACTCGCATGACTGGACATGATCGACTGAGCCAGTCACACGACTTAACCCTAGTCACACGAATGAAGCGTCCGAATAGGTCCAGTTGCACGACTGTAAGTAAACCTAGCATAAATAGAGTAGAGTTGATTGTACTTTGTCACCAACCCTAAATCGCTCTCTATTTGTACGACTACATCCAAACTTTGCAAAAATTTAGTTTGAGCATTCTATACTTGTTCTTGTTCATTCTATCAATTATTACTTACATCTACAGGTAAAGTGCATAGATCTCGACCTAAACATTCCATTAAATCAAACCTTAATTGATGGAATTTGTTCAAAATAAGAACCGAGACTAAGTTGTCAAAATAAACCTATAAAATGAACTAAACCGTGAACTTAAAAAGCATTAGATGTTATGTAGAGTGTTTGCGAGTGTATTGAGCCAATCCACAATGTTTAACAATGGGTTTAGCCTAAGATTTGAATCTAAATTGGAAAAACAGAGAGTTATGCAAATGGACACGCTGATGAACTTCAATCGCATGACTGAGCTAGGCGAATGGCTCAATCGCACAAATTAACCATTCGTATGAGTTCAGTCGCGCGACTGGTTCAACCACATGGTATAGCTTATGATTAAGCTCAGTCGCAGGCTCAATCGTATGACTGAGCTAAATCGCACGACTAAGGCTCAGTCGCACTGTCCATTTGCACGACTGAACAAAATGTTTGAAGCTCATTAAAGTTCAAATTTCATTCACTTAAAAAAATTCTAATGTTTATGTGTCTTGTGTTACAGCAACATGGCTAGTAGGTGGACGATGAGCACAAAGCACAACATCTGTGCTCATATTGACGTCACGTCCCAGAACGCTTTTGAGTTTGCGGGTATTAAAACTTTTCTACAGAGTTCAAGGATCTTCAAGGCTATCTTGACCCCGTGCACACCATACAGATCTATTCAGCAGGCTTTCTGGGAAAACAAGTCGTAGATAGGTCTCAATTCATAATGATTCTTGATTTGCAAGGGATTGTCTGATGGTCGATGAGCTACACTCTCGAAGAAAGAGAAATCATACACGACCTGGCCGATGAGCAATTTGCAGAGATGTTCAGGCAAAATCCAGTTGAGTTGGTGAAAGATGCTTCTACCGTTGACATGACAAGTGACGATGAGCTTAGTGATGTCGACCAAATAAAGATTGAGGATGTCACAACTGAGCACTATCTAGAGTACACTGATCGAGAGGAAAATATGATTCTTGACTTGGGCGACGCTCTCGGTAGTGCTACATTTGAAAAACTGGATGAGATGGAGAAAGAAAAAGAAAAAGAAGAAAGCACGACCCCAGCCTCGGATGAAGAAGTTGATATAAAGAAGGTCGAATGAGCAACTTGTTTTGCAGAGATGAAAGCCCAAATCGCGCCGCCAAAGCAAAATGCCTAGAGAAAGGTCTATAGAGTCAAAAGACATCAGATAGTGTCAGGAAAGATGATAGTCTGGGCATATTTTGAAGATCTAAACGTTTATGCTGTAAAGAGGAAGAAGGGGATAGAGTACTTCTGATTTCCACATGATCTGAAGACTCTCCTAGGTTTTGAGCTCAACCAACTGGCATGCTTAAATGTGCAATATGTTGAACCTAGAAATATATCAGGTTGGTTTGAGTCTACTCTAAAGAAGGAATACAACACCAGATGGGTAAACTTCAGACCTCAACAACCGAAGTGGTACATTCGTAGGTCTGAAGTGGATCCCATATCTAGAAAGCCTAAATTCGTGTTGAAGTGGAGTCCCTCACGCACAATGTCCAAGATTCTCGTATGGGAAATGCCTCAGGACTTCACTCCACACTTCAAGTGGGGGTACTATGATTGGAGGACGGGCGAAGAGGTCATAGTTCTAAATAGTGTTGGAAAAATGGAAACTACCTGGGTATTCGACCCAATGTGGCTACAAACTTGTCTGCAAAAGATGTCTACACATTGTACAAGTGGCCACTATTCTATGATATACAACTTTGCTTTGCATTTGAAATACGTGTAGGAGTCATAAGAGAGGAAAAGTACAAGAAATTTGAAGAGCTTATGAAGACTGTTAGACAATAGATTGAACTAGGTCCAAGGAGGAGTTTGTTGATACATATATCTACCTAGTTTATGTGCTTAATGTAAAAGTCTATCATGTCTTACACATATGTAATGAATGAGTTGAATGAAATATAATATGTGGTTGATGCTTATAATGTTTAATATTTCATTATATTATTATGTGTTGAAGTATAATGAACTTACTATATAGGTATGAGGTTGTTGTGCGTAGTTCTAAGTCAATAATGATTGAGAAATGTGTTCAAAGTTAGTCGTATGAGTCTTCATGTGAATGGACCATGCTAATGGACCATGCCAATGGACCATGCGCCCGAATATCTCATTCTAATGCACCAGTCGCACGACTGAACCAGGAGACTGGATCAGTCGTACAATTGAGACATAAGATTGACTCAGTCGTGCATATGGATCAATCGCATGATTCAATCACACAACTAAACCATGCTAATGGTTTAATCGCACGATTGGAAACCCATAGCCTATAAATACCACCTAATTCGTGGAAAAACGGGACACTTAATAGAATTTCGACTCATACTCATAACCTAGCCATCCAGAGCATCCAGAAACCCTACTCCAAGTTCATAATTCGTTCCTGATCGATTTCTAATCAACTCTTAACATTTGTTTCATCATTAGATCAATCGGGTCGTCGTTCTCGATGATTGAATCGCTAATCAAATAGGATTTTGCACTATTTGATCTGGTTACATGCATTATCAGTTAGTACTCCGTACGTACACGGTCCTAACATTAAACTCAGTCCCTTGATCATTTTTAATTATCTTAACCTTATGATCAAATTGATTTTCTTTATTAATAATAAAATGTTTTAAAATTTCAATAGTTTCATCTTTAGTTCTTAAAAGAATATGCATGTGAATCTCGTAAAATCATCAACAATCATAAGGTAGTATTATAAGCTTCCATTGCTCATTATACTTGTGGGACCAGATAGACCTATGTGCAATAAGTGTAATGGAGTGATGATAGTATTAATTACGTTGGATTTATGAGATGCTCTATGTTGCTTCGCTTTCACACATGCAACACAATTATCTTTGCCGAAAAATTCCTTTTTAGGAATACCATGTACTAAGTTATTTTTAACCAACTTATTCATGGTTTTAAAATTAACATGACTCATTTGCCATTAAGTTGACTCATAACCATTAGCTTCGGAAAGAAAGCATGATACTTCACCCAATGGGGAAGCATTATTCATATCCAGCTTGTACATATCCCCTTTCCTGAGGATTTATCATCCTAGGTTTTAATATAATGCCTTCATGTTCTTTGAAAAGAATTTGGTGCTTTTGATCACAAAACTAAGAAACACCTTAGAGATTGTGTTCAAGTTGTTTAACAAATCTTCCTTTGTTAACTCTTAAGTTGTCCTTGGATACACTTCCTCTACCAAAAATGTATCCTTCAGTCTCACCTCCCAATGGAACAAAACCTCTATCAAAATAATGATATTACTAAAACAATTTGTTCCTAGTTATATGTCTAGAGCATCCACTATCTACAATCCATAGATTGTCATTTATGTCATATGGATATCCGTGCACATAAGGTGAAAAAGTTAGATTTTATTGGAAACCCAAGCCTTGTTGGTCTTAGGCTTTTACAATGTTAAGGATTTCTTTGAACCAAAGTGTATGCATTGAGGTTTATTTGATTTTCCGAAGAATAGGTTTGGGTTGAAGCATATTGTTTGATCCTCCAGTCCATCCCTTGGCTAATCAAAGTAGATGAGCTTGATAAAGCTTGGGCAGCATGGCATACTTCTGAGGCTTTTTTTTCTCAGAAGAAGCTTTCCTCACCTATGTTCTAAAGCAGTCTTCTTTTGAAAAGGTTTTAAAGGAACACTTTTCTTGTTTCGAATTTTCATAGCCTTATCTTCCGAAGCTATTTCCCTTCGAAATAATGAGTTTCTTGCGAGGGCAAATTTGCTTTGGAAACAAGATTTCCTTTCCTCATCACTTGGACCATGTGATTGGGTCCAAATGTGAAACCCTCCTTGACTCTTTCTTTCATAACATTATTTGCATAATGTATGATTGCAGGATTGCAGACCACACATTATGCATGCAACCTTACCTTTAGGGGATGTGAAGACTGTTGTTTCTTACTCTTATTGTATTCATCAATAGTCTTCCTGTTCAACTTCTGACTCTTTAGCTAGATAGTAGTGTTGGTATTACACTCATTTCCAGAATCAAAGCTTCCAATCACTTGGAATCTGACTGAAATAAACACAACCTTTTGTTTTTGGTCTATCTTTATCTTGGATTCAACCACTTTGTTGGAAATGTTTTGGATGCCTTAGCTCTTTTTCTTCTAGCTTTGTTGGTTAGGAGTTGATTATCACTTGTGGAAATGGGCTGATTTATCTAATCCTTTCTAGTGATGGTCTCCATAGTTCCATCACTCATTAACTCATGGGATGGTGGGTCAACAATTGGAACCTCTTACTCTTTGGTCCCACATCTTAATTGTCTGATAGACGTATAATAATATGGTGGAGCAATTGCATTGTTTTCCAACCCACCTTTGTTTTGATAACAAACTTTTGAGTGGGAGGATGATGCAAGAATGGCTTAGAAATTTTGCTAGAAATAGCATGATTCCTTGCTTGAGCTTCAAGCGTGACTAGCTGGACTTGAGCCTCACTCAATTTGGAGATTAAATCTTTGATTTTAGTCTTATATTTGGTATGTTCATGTTTTAAGTGGACACAATTTTCTCGAGCTCTTTAATTTTCATTTTATAGTTAGATTCAACCCTTTTAAAATCACTCTTAAGGATATTTAAAGACTTAATATCAAATTTAATATCCATATTATTGTCCTCATACAATTTAACTTTAGCAATGCAAGCTAGAGTACAGAGGTGTTCAAATACTGAAGGGATCGATATCTAGTTTGATCGATTAGATTAGGATTTGCAGCGGAATAGCAGACGAATTAGACGAAATTCTAGGAAGAATAATATGAATATTCAATTAAACAGTAAAAGTTATAGAGAGAGTTTTCTGCAAAAAGAATGTTTTCATTCATGCACAAACTTCCCGTAGGGTGAAATTAGCTCAACATTCCTTTTATAAGGATTGTGACATCAGCTGACGTCACTTGATACATCTAATTGATTTATACAAACAACTGAAAGTAAACTAAACTACTAAAAATTTCCACAACAACTGAGGACACCTTTATTAAAGCTAAGTATAAACTAACATTACAACTACTGAAGTTATAACATCTCAAGTATAAGAACTTCAAATGTTTTACATAACATAGAACTACTGATTACAAACTACTGAAATGTAAACCATCACAACTACTGAAGAGAACTACTTCAGCTGTTGTGACAACTTTTGAGAACTTGATCTTCAGACTTGGTATTCAGACTTTGTCTTCAACAGTTGTCTTCAGACTTTGTGTTCAGACTTTGTCTTCACAGTTGTCTTTAGACTTTGTCTTCAGCAGTTGTCTTCAGACATTGTCTTCAGCTGTTGTCTTCAGACTTTGTCTTCAGCAGTTGTCTTCAGACTTTGTCTTCAGCTATTGTAGATCACTTCAGTTGTTTTGATGTCTGTGGGACTTAAAGGTTTTCCAGATCTGGCTCATTGGTTCTTGTCAGGATCAGAGATCACAAGTTTGATGTATTAGAGCGTAAAGCAGCGGAATGAGAACAAGAATTAGACGGATTATCGCAGGAATTGGATATTTGTATACATTAAGAACAAATACGATTATAAAGAGAGAATATATTTCTGTAACAAGGAATGTTTCAATAATATCAAATATTTCTGATCAAATCATTCACTTTATTACAATAGGATGATACTCCTTATATAGAGCACATCCGCTGCTGTTATCACGGGAAAGTGACAACTGGCAGATCTATTACAAAAATAACTAATTCTTAACAAACTACTGAAATGTTCACAACTACTGAGAACATATCAGGGTGTTAAGTACAAAACATGAAACTACTGAAACTACAACGACTGAAGAAAAAACTCTTCAGTCGTTTTACACAACTACTGAAAACATAAAACTACTGATGAGCACAACAACTGAAGAAGTATTCTTTAGCTGTTGCTTCAAACTACTGAAAACATAAAACAAAACTACTGAAAGGTAAACCGTCACAACTATTAAAGAAGACCTCTTTAGCTGTGGTGACAACGACTGATACTTTGGTCTTCAGTACTTGTGACTTCAGACTTTGTCTGTTGCTTCAAACTACTGAAAACATAAAACAAAACTACTGAAAGGTAAACCGTCACAACTATTGAAGAAGACCTCTTTAGCTGTGGTGACAACGACTGATACTTTGGTCTTCAGTACTTGTGACTTCAGACTTTGTCTTCAGCACTTGTCTTCAGACTTTGTCTTCAGCACTTGTGTCTTCAGACTTTGTCTTCAGCACTTGTGTCTTGAGACTTTGTCTTCAGCACTTGTGTCTTCAGACTTTGTAATCAGCTGTTGTGGTCTTTAGTAGTTGTTGTGACGCCTGTGGGACTTAAAGGTTTTTCTGATCCGGCTCATTGGTTCTTTAGGTCCAACAAACTCCCCCTGAACCAATGCAGCCAAAACCTTTAACTTTATTGAGGTCCCACTTATTGTTGGCAGAATAGTTGGTCCTTTTCCATCTTGATCAGTTGAGAAGATGACCCATATAAGCACTGGCCTGGAAATGAGTCTCTGATGATTTGGTTGGCAATGTATGGATGAGAGCTCTGTATTGGGGAATTGGACACTGAGTTGTTCCCCCATCCATGAGACTCACTTCCCAACTATAAGCCTGTAGGATTCCCTGGTGTAGGCCTCCAAAAATACAATTTGTTCCTCCATTGTAAGCTCCTCTGCCTCACCATCGAAGAATCCTTCTAGCCCATAGTACTCAGATAGGAATTTGACCTGCTTTCCATTTCTGAGTACCACTGTTGTAATCTGTCTGTAAGCAAATTCATCCGGATGATGACCTTCTAACCACAGTGGTAACTCATCCTTTCTGATTTCATTCAGCCTCTTATACACCAGCCCTTTCTTGATCATTCTGTTCTCCAACATCTTTGTGGGGGCATGTTTGAGGTGTAGGCCTTCTTGAAATCTTCAAGGATCTCCCAGGGTGAAACTACAAGGGCTAAGGAGATTACTTCTTCTACAATCTTTTTCACTTGCCCATTGTATCTCTGAGGGATGTTCTTCTTTTGTATTCTGTGAGCCACCCTGGGATCAGGCCAAATTCTTACTCTTTATTTTACATACTGAAAAGTATGTCGAAGAGTATAGATCCTATGAGCTTGCTTTTTCATATTGATGATGGAGGAAGTGGCTGCATAAGCTTTATCTACTATCTTCAATAACTCTTCATCATGCAATTTGTGTTGTTCTTCTTCTTCCAATTTACTTTGATTGCATCTCTTTGTTGCTCACGAGTTATTGCAAGAGAGAGATCTTTGGCCTTAGGCAACTGCAGAACAGCTGAGATCGGCAGCCTATCTTCTTCATCATCCTTTTCTTCTTCTTCCACAAACCTCAACACCCTTCTCTTCTTCTGCTTAGGTGCATCATCGGCTGTTGGTTTTGAGGGTAAGGGAGTTGGTTTTGTGGGTTGTGGTTGTGGTTGTTTTGGAGAGGGAATGTTCACAGGCTGGGTTAGCATTTTGGAAGTAAGTGTGGCTTTTGAGTGTTTGGCTAACTCAGTTCTGCTTCCTGCTCCTGCTTCATTCAAAGCTTCGACTACTAAACCTATAGTGTATGCCTCGGATGAACAGATCTTGGAGGTTATGGCCAAGATACTGTCCCTGGTCCATGATTTTACTTCGATCAATGATCTCCCAAGGTATTTGCTGATAAACCTGATCATGATCTCAAGTCTCTCTCTATCCATAGTGCTGTAGCTGGCCCATCTTTGTTGGATCTCTTCGATCTCTAATCTTCTTATTTCAGAATCCAGCTTTTCAGTGTCGAAACCTTGCCTAAACAGCTGATCAATGATATTGTCCATTGATCTGCTGTGTTCCGCATCAGCCTCTTTAACCATTTCGTTCAAGTTCTTCTCTTTCTCAGCACTCTTCTTTTTCTTGTATGTGACATGAAAATCTTTTTGAATTTCATGTACTTTTTCAGTTTTAGCTCCCTTCTCAATCACATCCTCATTCTCCTTTTCAGCCTCGTACACACAATCCTTCTCTTTTTCCACCTTTTTCTCCTGCTCTTTCTCTTTCTCCTTCTCCATCCTCTTTCTTTTAACTTTCACTGCGGAACTCTCCCCCTTTTTGGGTGCATTGGTGGCAAGGGATTGAGTGGCAGAAAGCTGTTGGCTCAGTACACCCTCCACCATGGGTTGTAAGACAGAGGAAAGTCTCTCATCAACAGTTTTGATAACAAATTCGGTTAACTGCGGTGTGATGAGAGATAGGGGATTTTGAGGGATAGCATCCATTTGCTCAAGGGGGTTTTGGTCCTGAGAAATGGTGCCAGAAGCAGAGGCAGGTGGCTGAGAATTTTGTAGTGGCTGTGTGTTTAAGTGACCTTGAGAGGAAGGTGCCATCTGTTGGGTTGATGTGGTGGTAGATGGTCTTTCTCCTTGAGAGAGTCGGTCAAGCAGTTTTTGCAGCCTACTGACTTCCTCTTCTAGGATTGTGTTCTTGGCAAGAACATCGTAGAAAAAGCCCAGGTCATCATCAGCAGATGCTGAATCACCTGACCTCCTGATAGGATCAGGATGAACATGCACTGGGTGTAGCTCAGTTGTAGCATGTGCCCCTTTGTCTTGGTACTAGGGACTTCCTGCCTCAGGACTGTGTCCTTCATCAGCAGTTGCCTCTGGTAAGGTCTTAGTTATGGTACCAACTAGACCCTGATCATATACTGAAGCAGGAGAAGTGGCAGCCTCACCAGAAGTTCCAATCTCTATTGCTACACTAGGAGAAGGAACATTTTAACCCCTATGCTGTGGGTTCTCAGCTGCACTTTGGTCCTCCCCCTCAATGGTAGAGGTATTCCCAGTTGGAATTGGTATCTGCGGAGGGGGTGAGGAGTGCAACTGCGTCAGCACTTGTGCAACAAGTAATGTAGGGCTTTGGGGGGCGGTTGCATGTGGTAATTGGGTAGAAGCAGATTGCACCCGGGGTGAATGGTGCGCTTCAATGGTACCCCTCTCAAGTGAGATAGGTTCGAGCAGTGTAGGTTCCCCAATGTTGGTTGCAACAGGATCCTGTTGAGAGGATACCTATGCGGCTGTTGCTGGTTGAATTTTTAACACAACTGGGGGGTTAAGACCAGTGTGTGGTTGCTGTGGTTGTGGTACAGGGGCATCCTTAGGGGACTCATCTCCCTGAGTAGCCTTTTTTGGCTATTTGGATTTTGGTGTAGTGGGGACTTTGGTTCTTATGGTGCAAGCTGTGGGTTCCCTCTGCTTGGGCTTTAGCATTCGGGCAACTTCTTTGAGAGTGAGGTCTGAGTTGTGCCTGGAGTATACCTCAGCCAAAACAGCTGGTACAGGGACTCCAAGGCCAACAAGGCCATCAGATTTTAATTCATCTAAAATAATGGCCATCAGAAACCTGGGATATAATAGCCATCTTTTTCCCACAGGTTTCTGTGCCAGATCTTTGATTTCTAGAAACACAATTTGTGAAAAATTTAAAGGTTGGTGTTCTAGAATTGAATATAATACCTGTTGCCACCGGGAAGACATTTGATCCCATGAGGACGTCTTTGAGGCTAAGCAAACATTCATCATATGAAATATCAGTCTTTCAGCATCAGGGAAGTTCTTCTTCAGTATGGTAGCAGCTCGAAGATTTCCGTCGTACCCATTGTTGATGAAGGACATATCAGTTGTGCCCTTCGGGTACTCAGTCACAGCAGTAGCATCTTCAAAATTTAGCACTCAACGAATGCTATCAGGTGTAACCTCTACTTGTTTGTGGTTGACCAATGACCTAACAGATGTTTGGCCGGTAGGCGCATCAGTGTGAACGTAGGCATTGGACCAAAACTGACTGACTGACTCTGCGTAGATGGTCGGATTTAAGAGCAGAGCTGTATTATATTGAGAATCAGCCATTAGGTCTATGGCGTGATCAAACTTTGTCCAGAATGCCAATTTCGTGAGGTAGGCGACACAGTTATGTCTGGGTTTTAGACTCATGGTGGCCATTTTTGAATGTATGAAGATCAGAAGAACGGCTAATGGAACGTTTGAGAAGAAGACAGGTATTTATAGGGTCGGGATAGGAAACGACTGAAGGTTTTGGTGAGAGTCATCAGTTGTTATACAACAACTAAAGACATGGTTTTAATCATCAGACGTTTTGACTTCTGAAGACAGTTTTGAGTTCAGGTGGTGAAACAACTGAGGACTTGGTGTTTGTCATCAGTAGTTGTGAAACTACTGAAGACAGTGGTTTTGTCATCAGTTGTTGTAAACAGCTGAAGACTTGGTGTTAGTCTTCTGTAGTTGTAAAACTGCTGAAGACATGGTTTTGCTTCAGTTGTTTAGAAAGAAACAGCAGTTGTAGAAACAACTGAAGAATAATTACTCATCAGCTGTTTTCGTCAATTCATAGCTTTTCAGCTGTTTCATACTTCCTCAACACTTACTCATCAGTCTTTTGCTATTTTCAGTTGTTTCATAGGACATCAGTACATATCTGCATTTCTGACATCAGTAGTTGTAGCTGCATCAGCTGTTGTGACTACTTCAGCTGTTGTAGCTACATCAGCTGTTTTAGCAGATAAAGTACTTCAGTACTTGTGAGGCATGTAGCCTTCAGTGGTTATAAAAACTACTGAGGATAAAAGAACTCATCAGTACTGATATGTGACAATAATGAACTAATGATCATCAGTACTTAGGAGCTAAGATCATCAGTAGTTGTCACTCATTCTAGTGCAGCATACCAAGCCTTAACACCAGGTTGTGGAAAGTTGAACTATCCAAAGGCTTAGTAAAGATGTCTACAAGCTCATCAGCACTAGGAACAAATTTTGGATCAATCAGACCTTTTTCAAAGCAATCTCTAATAAAATGGTGTCTGATATCAATATGTTTAGTCCTAGAGTGCTCGACAGGATTCTTGACAATACAAAGAGCTGAAGAACTGTCCATTAACAATGGGGTCTTAGTCTCTGTTATGCCATAATCCAGTAATTGGTTTTGAAGCCAGAGTACCTGAGATGTGCAGCTTGCAGCAGCAATGTACTCTGCTTCAGCAGTTGATGTAGCAACTGAGGTTTGTTTCTTACTCTGCCAAGAAATCAAACAGTTGCCTAGGAATTGACATCCACCAGAGGTTGATTTCCTGGTCAACTTACATCCTGCATAGTCACTGTCAGAAAAAGCAACTAATTTACCAAAATGTCTAGTAGAATACCATAAACCTAGAGAGGGAGTGCCTTGCAAATATCTGAAGATCCTCTTGACTGCAATCAAATGAGACTCTTTAGGTGCAGCCTGAAATCTAGCACAAACACATGTAGCAAACATAATATCTGGTCTAGAGGTTGTTAGATACATCAAGGACCCAATCATACATCTGTAAAGTGTTTCATCAACCACTTTACCTTTCTGATCTGTATCCAGTTGTGTGGTGCTGCACATGGGAGCAGAACAGGGCTTACAGTTTTGTAAATCAAACTTTTCCAAAAGATCTTTTGTGTATTTGGACTGATGAATATTCCATCAGCCTTTTGTTTGATTTGCAAACCTAGAAAGAATTGTAATTCTCCCATGGCACTCATTTCAAACTTCTGTTGCATCAACTTTGTAAAGGCATCACACAACTATGGATCAGAGGATGCAAAAATAATATCATCTACATATATTTGAACAAGTAGATTATGCTGCCCTGCTTTCTTAATGAATAAAGTCTTATCTATGGAGCCTCTACTGAAATTATTTTCCAGAAGGAAGTTTGATAATTTCTCATACCAGGCTCTAGGAGCTTGTTTCAACCCATAAAGAGCCTTATCAAGCTTATACACCTAATTAGGATGTTTATTGTCCTCAAAGCCTGGTGGTTGACATACATAAACCTCTTCCTTGATTTTTCCATACAAAAAATGCACTTTTGACACCTAATTAGGATGTTTATTGTCCTCAAAGCCTTATCAAGGTTTTGATAAGCAGCATAAGCTAAAAACAATCGAATTGCTTCCAGTCTGGCTACAGGGGCAAAGGTTTCATCATAGTCAATACCTTCTTCTTGTGCGAACCCCTGAACAACCAGTCTGGCCTTGTTCTTGACAATAAGCCCATTTTCATCAGTTTTGTTCCTAAACACCCATTTAGTGCCTATTGCACACTTACCTGGAGGTAGAGGAACTAGTTCCCACACTTGCTATTTCTTGAACTGAAGAAGCTCAAGCTGCATGGCATCAACCCATCCATTGTCTTTTAAAGCAATGTGATAATTCTTTGTCTCTTGCTGACTGATGAAGAGAGCATAGAAGCAGAAATTTGACAATTGACTTCTTGTTGATACGCCAGCAGTAATATCACCAATGATTTGGGACATAGGGTGATTCTTCAGATCTTGGTACACAGTGAGATCTGTGCAAGTGTTTGTAGCAGGCTTAGCAGCAACAGATGGTGATGGTGAATCATTTCCTTGAAACCAGTCAGTAGATGGCAATTCAAAGGAAGTTGAAATTGTAGAGATTTCATCAGCATTTGTTGTGGATGGTGCTACTGGAGCTACAGGAACATCAGGTCTAGCTGAATCAGGTAGTTGATCACTAAACCTGAAGAGGTGAGTACTGCAATCATCATCATCATCAGTACCAGCAGTACCACCAGGTGGTGAACTATTGACAGGAGCAACAGTAGGAGTTTGATAAGAATATATTGCAGTATGTCCAAATCAAATATCTCCACAGGGCTTTGTGGAATCTTGTCGTTTGGAGATTCATTGAACTTAACATGTAGAGTTTCTTCAACCATCTTTGTTCTACAGTTGAAAACTCTGTATGCTTTGCAAGTTGATGAATAACCAACAAAGTACCCTGCATCCACCTTAGGATCAAATTTTTGGAGTTGATCCCGTGTGTTGAGAATGAAACAAGGACACCCAAACGCTCTGAAAAATGAAATTAGAGGGGCCAAATGATGAAGAACTTCATAAGGAGTCTTCATCAACGTCTGATTTACTAGAACTCTATTCTGTACATAACAAGCTGTGTTGACAGCTTCAGCCCAAAAACTCACTGGCAGTCCAGAATCAGCCAACATGGACCTTGCAGCTTCAATAAGGGTCATGTTCTTTCTCTCCACAACCCCATTTTGTTCAGGAGTTCTTGGGATGCTATACTACCTTTTGATTCCCTTTGATAAGTAAAACTCATCAAGTGTGTGGTTTCTGAATTCAGTACCATTGTCACTCCTCACACACTTAACTGGTAGGGAATACTGCTTCTCAACATGCACACAAAGTTCTTAATGGACTGAGCAGCCTCATCCTTTGAATGCAAGAAGAAGTCCATAATATCTGGAGTAATCATCCACAATTACCAGACAGTGTTTCTTTTTAGCCATACTCATCACTCTCACAGGACCAAAGAGATCCATGTGAAGAAGCTGTAAGCAGGCAGTGGACTTAGGTTCTTCTATGGTGGGAAATGAAGCTTTGTGATGTTTTCCTTTTAAACAAGCAGTGCAGTTGTCTTCACATTTGAACTCCTTCATAGGCAGTCCCCTTACTAAACCATGGCTTATCAGCTGATTTATGTTTTTGAGATTAACATGACCCAGCCTTCTATGCCATAGAATAGATTCTTGAGGGGAAGCCTTGGAAAATAGACAAGGATTGCCTTTGAGATCTATTTTCTTGGAAAGATCTAAGGCATACACTCTTCCTGTCCTGTTGGCCTTTAGGAGAGTGTGTTCATCCAACACCTTATCAATCAAACTTAGAACTTTGGATGACAGAATCCGACAGTTCTGACTAGTGAAAAGAGCACATGGCCCTTGTCACACATTTGACTGACACTCAAGAGGTTGTACTTGAGATTTTCCACATGGTTAACATCATCAAACTTTATTTCCCCATTGGAAACAAAGCCTTTGCCGATGATGTACCCCTTTGCATCATTGCCAAATGACACAAACCCCTTCCTTCCTTGAGAGTATTCATTAAGAAGTTATCTGTTTCGTGTCATATGCATGGCTCCTCCACTGTCTACATACCAGATGCCTCTGAGGTATGTTGAAGAACCCTGCAAAATACAACAAATTAGTTAGATTTTGAGACCCAAACCTTTTTGGTTTTGGCATGTTCTCATCAACAGATGGTAAACTAACAGGTTTGTTGGAAACAACAGCCTGAGATGAAGAAGATGGTGAAGAAGAGGAATCCTTTGGCATGGATCTCCTTTTCTATGGTTTCAACATAGGAACATCTAATTGGTTAACTCTTCCCCATAGATGTTGAACCATCATAACCAGCTGTGTCTGATTTTGTGATAAGCTTTCAGTTCTTCAGACACATTGGCATTGGATTTTGATAAGTTCCTATGTTGCACCTTCTTCTTTTGTGCAATCTCAGCTGTTACCTGTTTAACCCCTTCCCTTTTGGTTTTCTTTTTGGTCTTAAGGGTTACAGGATTTGATGTTGCTGGTACAAATGTGGCTTCAAACTCAATTTTCATTTTAACCATTTTCTCTTTAATTTCCTCTTTATGTCTGAGTTTGGATCCTCTTTTGTACCAACAATCATCAGTAAGATGACTGAACAAACCACATACTTCACATGGTTTCTTCTTCATCTTATGTTGATCATCAACTAAAGAGGATGCAACTTCTGAAGATTGCTCTTCAGTACTTTGGAAGCATTGTTTGCTTTCTTGACTTCCTCTTTAGTGGTCTTCAAACTCTTTCTACTGACAGTTTTCTTCTCTTCAGTGCTGACAGTAGTTGGAGTTTGAACTTCAGGTGTTAAATCTTGCTCTCCAGTCCTTTCAGGACTTCCAGAATTAACTCCTGAGTTGATCAACTCTTTGATCATGTGAGTGTCAGCAGTGGAACCATCAACAGCAGCTGATAGGTTCTCAGAGGGCTTAGTGCTGACTTCAACTTTTGATGATGCTCTATCAAAGAGTGAATCACATGATGAGGTGGATTGGTTATTACTTTCTCCATCAGATTTCACTTCTGCTCTTGAAGCAAAATCTGTAGGAGGAGCAGTGTGATTGTAACCAATACCAAACTTCACATTGGAAGCTGATTGCTTACTAAGAAGCATTTCAAAACCTCTGCATGATTGTACCCATCGATCACACTCTACCCGGTAACTGCAAGGGTTTCTTTGAGACTTCTCTGATCTTCCAGAATAACCTCTAGCTTAGCCTTTTCATCATTTAACTGGCATTTAAGCTTATAAATCTCATCATTTTTACTATTAAGAGCAGACTCAAACTGAGCTTTACTTTTGGAAATGGTTTTCTCAAACTCAAGTTTTTGATTTATTAATGCTACATTTGCCTCTCTCATAGACACAAATGCAGCTATGCATGATTCAAAACATAACTTGGGTTTAGCCTCTGAAGATACCTGAGTTACCTGAGAAGATGATGCATTTGAACAGGAACCCTCAGTAGACTCCAGGGCCATGAGAGCCAGATTCCCAAAAGGACTATCACCACCATGTTGACCGGCACCTGTGAACAATTGTTCATGACTAGACATGTCATCTGGTAAACTGCTCCAGTCAACCACTCCGGGGGTGAAGAAGCTATGCTGTTGAGGTTGAGGTTGATGAGATTGGGATGGTAGAGGTTCTGGTAGTGCATGAGGTTGTGGTACCATAGGAGCTTGAACTTGATTTGACTGTGGCATGTAATAACAAGGGTAGGGATATGGCATTTGACCCTGAGGCACAAAATATGCAGGAGATTGTGGTTGAGGCTGATGACCAGAATTGACAGGATGTTGCCCTCTGTGTTGTTGACCATTTCCAGGGAAGGTCACAAAAGGTGCAGAGGAATTAGATCCAGATGATCTACATTCTCTAGCAAAGTGTCCAAGCCTGTGGCATTTGTGACACTTCAACTTGCTCTTGTCAAAACCAACTTTGGTTTTGCCAGAGAGTCCTGGGAACTTTCTTCCAGTTCTTTTGTAGAACTTCTGAGATCTGATATTTATCAGGGCCATTTGGCTCAAAATATCCATCTCTTCTAAGTCATCATCCGCAATCCCCTTGAGATCATCCATGATGAAGCATAGATTGTCATTATTACACCCAGTAGACATACTATCAACCCTCACAAATGCAGAATCAGAAGTGTTTGAAGAGAAATCAATATGCTCATCATACTGGCATTCAGATGAAGCATATTCTGACTCATGACCAACCAAGGCAGTGTTGCCTGGTACAAAGTCTTCAGTGAGCTTACCAGATGAAGACAGTTTTCTTTTCTGTTCTATCTCTCCTCAAATGTGAGCAATTTCCCTTGAAGTTGGGTGAGAGGTAGTTTGTCCAAATTTGCACTAGAGCGTAGGACAATAGTGTATGTGTCCCATCTCTCAGGCAGTGATCTGAGAAATTTGTTATTCATCTGGCTATTGGTGTACTCATGTTTGACCATTTTTAATTCAGAGATCAAACAAGAAACCGCTCAAACTGTTGAGTCAGTGTCTCACCCTTCCTATGAGAGAATGTCTCATATTGTTGGGCAAGATTTCTCTGTTATTTTCCAAGACCTCATCTGTTCCTCCAAATTGTTCTTTCAAGGGATTCCAGAGGTCATGGGCCGTTTCATGATGCATTAGCCCGAATAGATTTCATTAGGCAGTGCCATGGCCAGAATTCCATGGGCTTTTGCATCAATCTCAAACAGTTTCTTATCCTCATCTGAGTATTGCTCCTTCTTCTTCGGAACCATTTGATTGGTTTCCGGGTTATTCACCATAGGCTTGTGTGGACCATGTACCACTGATATCCAACAACCTGCGCTGTTAACAGACAGGTGATGGAGCATTCGACGTTGCCATATGTTATACTCACTCCTAACCAGCATTGGACGCTTGGTTGAGGAGCCAGTATTGTGAGGATCATTGGAAGGAGTAGTCATCTTAAGTTCAAAGACAATTTAATTCAAGCTTTTGAAAGATTTTACACAGGCCACAACAAACTCGATGAACACCAAGAGAAAATCTCTGGATGAATGACAAGAAACACAGAAAATTCAATCTCTATAATCGTTTCTTGCAAAAATGCTAATTCAATCAAACTTGGATCTTGAATAGCAGTTTCAATAATCAATTGTTAAATCGATCAATGATTAACCAGCTCTAATACCATTTGTCAGGATCAGAGATCACAAGTTTGATGTATTAGAGCGTAAAGCAGCGGAATGAGAACAAGAATTAGACGGATTATCGCAGGAATTGGATATTTGTATACATTAAGAACAAATACGATTATAAAGAGAGAATATATTTCTGTAACAAGAATGTTTCAATAATATCAAATATCTGATCAAATCATTCACTTTATTACAATAGGATGATACTCCTTATATAGAGCGCATCCGCTGCTGTTATCACGGGAAAGTGACAACTGGCAGATCTATTACAAATAACTAATTCTTACAAACTACTGAAATGTTCACAACTACTGAGAACATATCAGAGTGTTAAGTACAAAACATGAAACTACTGAAACTACAACGACTGAAGAACAAACTCTTCAGTCGTTTTACACAACTACTGAAAACATAAAACTACTGATGAGCACAACAACTGAAGAAGTATTCTTCAGCTGTTGCGTCAAACTACTGAAAACATAAAACAAAACTACTGAAAGGTAAACCGTCACAACTACTGAAGAAGACCTCTTCAGCTGTGGTGACAACGACTGATACTTTGGTCTTCAGTACTTGTGACTTCAGACTTTGTCTTCAGCACTTGTCTTTAGACTTTGTCTTCAGCACTTCGATCTTCAGACTTTGTCTTCAGCACTTGTGTCTTCAGACTTTGTCTTCAGCACTTGTGTCTTTAGACTTTGTAATCAGCTATTGTCTTCAGCTGTTGTGGTCTTCAGTGGTTGTTGTGACGTCTGTGGGACTTAAAGGTTTTTCTGATCCGGCTCATTGGTTCTTTGGTCCAACATTCTTTTGGTCCAATATACTCCCCGTTAACCAATGTAGCCAAAACCTTTAAAATTATTGAGGTCCCACTTATTAGCAGAAACAAAATCTGGATTAGCTCAAAATCTTCAATATAAGCTTAGGCTTGGGAGAGATTTCAGAAGGTTTTATTGGCAAAGGATGAATGGGAACTCTGTCTTGGGGAATTGGACACAGAGCCGTTACCCCATCCATGAAACCTACTTCCCAATGATGAGTCTGTAAGACTCTCTGACATAGGCCTCAAGGAAAACAACTTCTTCTTCCATTGTGACTTCTTCAACTCCACTATCAAAGAAGAACTCAGGCCCGTAGTACTCAGATAAGTACTTAATATGCTTTTCATTTTTCAGCTCCACTATTGTTATCTCTCTGTAGGCAAACTCATCAGGATGAGTGCCTTCAAGCAATAACTGGAGCTCATTTCTTCTTATTTCTTCAAGCTTCTTGTAGATTAACCCCCTCTTTACCATTTTGTTTTGTAGTAAGGTTTATGGAGTCATCTTAGACTTGTAAGCTCTCTTGAAGTCATCAAGGATTTCCTAGGTGACACTACAATGGCCAGCATTATTACATCATCTACAATCTTCTTTACTTGGCCATTGTGTCTGCTTGGAATCTTCATTTTGTGAATTCTGTCACTTACTCTGGGGTCAGGCTAGATTCTCACTCTCTCTTTTTGATATTGGAATGTAAATCTGAGAGCATAGAACCTCTGAGCATGTTTCTTCATAGCTTGTATGGATGAAGACTTGGGAAACTATTTATCAATCATCCTTAACAGTTGCTCATCATGTTGTTTGTGTTGTTCTTCTTCTTCAAGTTTAACTTTTACCATTTGCCTTTGGAAGTCAGGTGTGATTATTGTTGGTTGACTCCTAGGCTCAGGCATTTTTATTTTGAGAACAACAGAGAGTGGCAGACTATCATCCTCGTCATCTTCTTCTTCTTCTTCTATCCTCAACACCCTTCTCTTCCTCTTAGGTGCATCATTGGTAATGGGTTCAGTAGGTTTCTTAGGTAAAGGAGTTGGTTTTAAGGATGTGAAGGTAGTTGTTTTCGTTTGGGTAATAGTGCAGGCTGCTCTAGCATCTTGGATGTGAGGGAAGCTTTGGATAATTTTGCCATATCAGTCCATTTCCTAGCACCAGCTTCATCAAGATCTTCTATGATCAATCCTTTGTTAAATACTTCAGAAGAACAGATTCTGGTGGTTATCTCCAAAATACTCTCTCTGGACCATGATTTTACTTCAAGGATTGACCTTCCCAGATGTTTTGATATAATCTTGCCATAGTTTCCAGCCTTTCTCTTTCTTTCTGACTCCAACTTGCCCATCTTTGTTCAATTTCTTGAATCTCTAACCTTCTGATCTCAGAGTCAAGTTTGGCAGTGTCAAATCCTTATCTGAAGAGTTGATCAGTAATCTTATCCATAGACCTGCTATGTTGCTCATCAGCTTCTTTGATCAATTCTTCTAACTTTTTCTCAGTCTTTTCAGATCATTCAGTCTTTTCAGAGCTTTTCTTTCTCTTATAGGTGATCATTTCCTTTTCTTTCCTCTCTTTTGTTGCTTCCTCTTCAGCTCTTTTTCTTTTGTCTACTTTCACTGACTTAGACTCCCCCTTTTTGGGTGCATTGGGTTCAGAGGTGTGAATGTCATAAAGTCTCTTAGAAACAGCAGCATCAACTAAAGATTGAAGATTTGAGGAAAGCCTCTCATCAATGGCTTGATGTACAGTGTTTGTGATTATGGAAGTGATGAGAGGTAAGGATTTTTGAAAGGCAGCAACCATTTGCTCATAGGGGTTCTGTCCCTAAGAAATGGCACCTGAAGTAGAGGCTGGGGGCAAATTTGTTGAGAGTGGCTCAGTGTTTGGGATAGTTTCAAGAGAAACTGCCATCTGTGGGTGAATGTGGGCGGATGGACTTGATTCTTGTGACATTTTGGCAAGCAGTTCTTGTAGTCTGCATACCTCAGTCTCAAGAATAGTATTGTGGGCTAGAACATCAAAGAAAAAGCCCAGGTCATCATCAGTCTGTGCTGAATAAGCTGACCTCCTGATGAATCAGGATGAACATGTGCTGAGTGTAGATCAGTATTCACATGTGCCCCTATTTCTCGGAACTAGGGACTTCCTGCCTCAGGATGATGTCCTTCATTGGTAGTTGCCTCTGATGAGGACTTAGAAATGATACCATCGTCATCCTGATCATGTGCTGAACAAGGAGAAGAGGCAGCCTCACCAGATGTTCTAATCTCCTCCTCTACACTAGGAGATTGAACTCTGTAATCCCTATGATATGGGTTATCAGCTACATTATAATCCTCTTCCTCAATTGTTGAGGTTTGCCTAGTGGTAATAGGTATCTGGGGGGGGTAGAGGAATGTAGTTGAGTCAGCACTTGTGCAATAACCGCAGTTGGGCTTGTAGGGGTGGCTTCAGTGGGAGATAGGTGTGAAAAGGATTGCACCTGGGGTGAATGGTGCTCTTCAATGGCAATCCTCTCAAGTGAGAGAGATTCTAGTAATGTGGTTTCCTCATTTTTGGTTAAATCGGGATCCTGTTGAGAGGATACCTTAGCGGTTTCAGCTGTTAGAGTCCTGGAAACTACAGGGGGATTACTACCCATAGTTTCAACCTACCTTTGTGTTGCAGGGGCATCATCAGGGGACTCAACTCCCTGAGTAGCCTTTTTGGTTTGTTTGGAATGAGGTTTGGAGGGGACTTTGGATCTGGAGGATGAGGCGGTGGGTACCTTCTGCTTGGGTTTTAGCAGTTTGGCAGCCTCTTTGAGGTGTGGGTCAGAGTTGTGCCTGGAGTATACCTCTGGAAAAAGTACCACAGCAGGGACTCCAAGGCCAACAGGGCCATCAGATTGTAACTGATTCATGATTATGGTCATAAGAAACCTTGGATATAATAACAATTTGTTAGCTACATGTTTCATTACTAGATCTTTTAATTCTAAAAATATAATTTCAGAAAAATTTAAGCTTTGGCGTTCAAGAATAGAATACAATACCTGCTGCCACCTGGATGACATTTGATCCCATGAAGAGGTTTTGGGGGCAAGGCAAACATTGATTATGTGGAAGATTAGGCGTTCAGCATCATGAAAGTGCTTCTTCAGAATGGTTGTAGCACTTAGGTTGCCCTCATAGCCATGGTTGATGAATGCGAGATCAATGGTGCCCTTCGGGTATTTGGTGACAAAGGTAGCATCATTCAGATCTAGCGTTTGGCGAATGATAGCAGGAGTGACTACCACCTTCTTCTGGTTTACAAATGACTGAAGAGTGATCGCGACATCATTCTCACCAGTATGGATGGTAACATTTGTCCAGAATTGACGAAGAGAGTCAGGATAGATGGAGGGATTCAGAAGAAGGCAGTTTGATACTGGGAATCATCCATCAGATCAGTAGCATCATCAAACTTAGTCCAAAAGGTCGATTTTGTGAAGTAGGCAACACAGTTGTGTTGAGGTTTGATTTGCATGGTCGCCATTAATGGGAGATGAACGTTCGGAAATCGATTTATGAAAACTTTGAAGTTAGGGTTAGGTATATATAGGTTATGAAATGGCGGAAAGAAAACAGCTGAAAGTTTTGGTGTTAGTCATCAGTTGTTAGAAAACGACTGAAGACATGGTTTTAACTTTCAGATGTTGTAAACAACTAAAGACCTGGTGTTTGTCATCAGTAGTTGAAAACTACTGAAGACTTGGTTTTGGCTTCAGTTGTTTTGAAATGAAACAGCAGTTGTTTGAAACAATTGAAGAATAAAATTACTCATTAGTTGTTGTCGTCAATTCACATATCTCAGTTGTTTCATTTGACCTTAACACTTACTCAGCACATTATCTGATTTTCAGATATTTCATTGGTCATGAGTACTTATCTACTAGAATAGACGTCAGTAGTTGTAACTACTTCAGCACTTTGCAACAGATAAAGTACTTCAGTACTTTCATGATTTTGTCTTCAGTAGTTTTGAAAAACTGCTGAAGATAAAATAGCTTTAGTACCTATTTTTGACAGCTGTATACTAATGCTCATCAGTACTTGGGAGCTGAGATCATCAGTAGTTGTCAAATATTCAAGTTGCAGCATACCAAGCCTTAGCACAAGATTTTGAAAAGTTGCACTGTCCAAAGGCTTAGTAAATATATCTGCAAGCTCATCAGCACTAGGAACAAACTTTGGATCAATTAGACCTTTTCATAACAATCCCTGATAAAATGATATCTGATCTCAATATTTTGGTCCTAGAATACTGGACAGGATTCTTAACAATACAAGAGCTGAAGCACTCTCCATCAGTAAAGGAGTCTTAGTCTCTGTAATGTTATAATCCAGTAATTGATTCTGAAGCCAGAGTACCTAAGATGTACAACTTGCAGCAGCAATGTACTATGCTTCAGCAGTGGATGTAGCAACAGAAGTTTGTTTCTTACTCTGCCAAGAACTAAACAATTGCCTAGAAATTGGCATCCAGCAGAGGTTGATTTTCTAGTTAATTTACACCCTGCATAGTCACTATGAGAGAAAGCAACTAATTTGGAAGAGTGTCCGGTCGAATACCAATGTCCTAGAGATTGAGTTCCTTGCGAATATCTAAAGATCCTTTTGACTGCAATCATATGTGTCGGGTTTGCTAGAACACAAAATCCTTGTTTAACCATTTAAACTTTCAGAAAACGCAGCGGATATGTAGCTTTTAAAACTGATTTTAAAGCTGAAAATTTCATGTTCTTAGTTATATTTTAAGATGGAAAACAAACCCAAATCAAAAAGGATCAATTATGTGAATGAACAAGCTATGAACATAATGAAATGCACATAAAATCACAGCTATATAAAGCTGTGATTAACTACCTTTCTGCAGCTGAAATGTCGACCAAGAATGGAGGTGTTAGATGCACCAAAAACGACCCAGACTTCAGAGAAGAAGCCCTCAAGTGTCTATACCCCAAGCCAGTGCAAAGCACCTTCTTGTTAGGAAGAAACACCACCAAAAACCATCAAAACCCACAAAGGAAAGCTGCTAGAACCGAGTTTGTTGGGAGAGAAGAGAGAGTTTTTGGCTGGTTGCATGTGTTGAGTGTGTTGAGAAAAATGAAGACCCCAAAAACATTTATGATGTGTGTAGTCTTTCAAAATAAAATAACCATGATATGTTAAGGGGGTGGCCAAAATTTTATGTTAAAAAGGTTTTCCCCCTTTAAATTTTATCACACAATCATACATTAAATGGTCTTTTAACTAGACATGCAATTAACCATTTAATTGCATGTACAAGTTATATAACTTACACAATTAACCATTTAATTTATAAGTTATAATTTCTCATTGTTATTTGATGTCATCTAACTAATTTAAATGACATTTCAAATAATATTATTGAACAAAATATCCTAATAAGTTGTTCCTCTCATATGCAACTTATTTAGAAAACCCATTTTCTAAATTGGTGTAAATATTTAATTGCATGATCATATCATTAATTAAATATTAATTGGTGTTTGCTAAGCTTGTTATTGGGTATAACCCGACTTGGATCATAACGTACTAACCGCATCAATGCTCTACGTGTCTTGGGCATATAGAATCCTACAATCTCCCACTTGCACAAGATTCGTAGAGGATTGATGCAAGCAGTAAATACCGCCTAACAACGGTTCACTACCCTTAATACGCATGACTTATAGCCATTCAATAACATCATTCCATTCAAGTATCCTACTTGAAATGATTAAGATGAATCAATCATCTATCCTTTTGTCACACATGTCATGTTAAATCCAAGAACACAGAATGATCATTTCTTGTTGATTTAACTTGACTACATACGTTTCTCACAAACACCTCGTGTTATATCTGAACATACCCTTATGTACTGTCCACTATTTCAGGACAGTGAAGAATTAGCTCAAGGTATAATACTTGGTGAATATCAAAACTCAATAGGTATCTCAGGTCGGAGGATACCAAATGATATTCGCCTTTACTCAAATTTACTTATGATCTATCATTAGATTCCATGTAGTAAAATTTGAGATTCGGGTTAGTCCAATATTTGTGTCCCACAAATATCTACGAACCTTGGTAGCAACCCATTGCTCTATATTCATCCTTATGAATATCAACCAATCCAAGTTCATAATAATCTTACTCTAACACTTGTTCCCGCAAGTATGAGCGACTACGGACATTTTAGAGTAAACATTTTACTCATGGATAAAACATGCTAAATAGGAACATTAATTGACACTATAACCAAATAATTTTATTCAAATATATAGAGTTCCACATATCCAAATACAAAATTTACAGATCAAATCCAATCACTAGAATATCGAAGTCCCATGGCACAAGTATGACCTTCATGCTTTTCCTTTTCAAGGAGCTTCGTGAGAGGATCCGCAATGCTTTGATCCGTGTGAACTTTGCGAATACATATCTTTCCCTTTTCAACTTCATCTCGTATGTAGTTGAATCTCCACTCAATGTGCCTAGTCTTTTGATGGGCACGAGGTTCCTTGATTTGAGCAATCGCACCCTCGTTGTCACAAAAGATCTCTAGGGGTTCCTGAATGGAAGGGACAACCCCTAGATCGGCAATGAATTTCTTCAACCATGCAGCTTCTTGAGCTGCCAATGAGGCGGCGACGTATTCTGATTCTGTAGTTGATAGAGCCACCACATCCAGCTTGGAGCTCTTCCAAGAGACAGCTCCTCCATTCAGAATGAAAATGTATCCCGATTGTGACCGTGAATCGTCACGATCGGTTTGGAAACTCGCATCCGTGTAACTTTTTACAACGAGCTCCTCGTCACCAGATCCATAGATCAGGAACATATCTCTTGTCCTCCTTAGGTACTTAAGTATGTTCTTAACAGCCATCCAATGACTGTTTCCAAGATTTTGCTGGTAACGGCTTGTCATGCTCAAGGCGTATGACACGTCCGGTCGAGTGCATATCAATGCATACATGATGGATCCAATAGCAGATGCATATGGGATTGCCTACATTTTATCTTGCTCATCCATTGACCTTGGACATTGAGTCGTACTCAATATCGTTCCTCTTTGAATAGGTACCGTACCTTTCTTAGAGTTTTCCATCTTGAACCTTTTCAAGATCTTATCAATGTATGCACTTTGATTCAAACCAATCAACCACCTTGATCTATCCCTATAGATCTTTATTCCCAGAATATAGGCGGCTTCACCAAGATCCTTAATGGAAAAGTAACTTCCAAGCCAGGTTTTTACACCTTCCAGGGTGGAATGTCATTTCCAAATAGTAGTATGTCATCAACATACAATACTAGGAAAGTTATTGTGCTCCCACTAGCCTTCTTATACACACAAGCCTGATCAGCATTTTTTATGAAGCCAAATTTCTTTACTTTCTCATCAAAACGGTGATTCCAGCTTCTCGATGCTTGTTTCAATCCATAGATTGATTTCTTTAACTTGCATACTTTATTAGGATGTATTGGATCGATAAAACCTTCAGGCTGAACCATATAGACATCTTCCTCAAGATATCCATTTAGGAAAGCGGTTTTGACATCCATTTGCAAATCTCATAATCATAATGAGCAGCTATGGCAAAAAATATCCTTATAGACTTTAGCATCGTAACAGGTGAGAAGGTTTCATCATAATCAACCCCTTGAGTTTGAGTGAAACCCTTTGCTACAAGTCTAGCTTTATAAGTATCCAAGTTTCCATGCATATCGGTTTTCTTCTTGAAAACCTACTTACTTCCAACTACCTTGGAATTAAGGGGTGGTACAACAAGTTCCAAACTTGATTGTCATACATGATTGCATCTCAACGTTCATGTCTTCAAGCCATTTGTCACAATTCGAATTGGACACTGCATCATGGTATGTGGTTGGTTCATTGAATCTACCACATAACATCCATCCACGAAAAATCCGTATCTTTCTGGTGGATTACTAATTCTACCACTTCTGCGAACGTCTTGTGTGTATTGATCAACCCCTTGATCATCCTCAACATCCTCATGTTGAGTGCAAGTTTCAACCAAACATGCATTGGGTTGTGGTTCTTGATCCTCTTCAAGGTCCACTGTTCTACTGCCAGCTCCTTCCATAAGGACTTTGCTTCTAAGAACTCACCTTTTCTGGCAACAACACCTTTTGTTCCAGCGGATCATAGAAATAATATCCCATAGAATCTCTAGGATATCCAACAAAGATACACTTGGTGGATCGGACTTCTAACTTGTTTGGGGTGGGAGTCTTAACATAAGCCTCACAACCCCAGACCCTTAAGTATGATAGGGATGGAACCCTTCCATGCCATATCTCAAAAGGTGTCCTTTCCACCTTTTTGGTTGGGGCCATATTTAGAATACGGGCCGCGAAGAGCAGAGCGAAACCCCAAAATGATAGAGGTAATGAGCTTCTAGCCATCATAGATCGACCATATCCAATAAGGTTCGATCCTCCTCTCAGACACACCATTATGTTGTGGTGTTCTAGGTGGAGTGAGTTGTGAGACAATCCCACAACTCCTAAGATGATCTTGAAGGCATCACTTAGGTATTCACCTCCTCTATCGGTACAGAGAACTTTAATTGACTTGTTGAGTTGATTTTCTACTTCATTCTTGAAGATTTTGAACATTTCAAAAGCTTCATCTTTGTGCCTTAATAAGTACACATACCCATAGCGACTATAATCTTCGGTAAAGGTAATGAAGTATCTTTCACCATTCCTAGTCATTGGCTTAAAAGGACCACATACATCCGAATGTATGATTCCTAACTTTTGCCCTTTCGTTAGTTCCAATAAAGGGTGCCTTAGTCATCTTTCCTTGTAAACAAGATTCACAAACATCAAATGAATCACATTCATTTGTTTTTAAAGACCATTCTTTTGAAGTGTTTGTAAATGTTTCTTGTTTATATGGCCAAGACGACAATGCCAAAGATAGGTATCACTCAAGTCCAACTTGAGTTTCTTGGTGTTAGTTTGGTACAATGAGCTATTTAAAGTATTTTCATGAACCAATTCACAAATACCATTAATGGGAATAGCTTTAAATAGAACATACCATTAAAAGAAACATGAATATCTTTTTCAACAAATGATAATACATATCCAATTGTTTTAACAGGGCTACAGAGATAATATTCCTAGTCAAACTAGGAGCATACAAAACATTATAAAAATTACTTCCAAACCATTAGAAGTTCAAGATGTAGTCACCACGGGCTTCAACTTGAACTTTAGCCCCGTTGCCCATGTAGAGCTTACATCCCCTTTCTTGAAGTCACTACTTATTTTGAACCCCTGCAACAAATTGCAAATGTAAGTTCCACATCCGGTATCTAATACCCATGTGTTAGAGGATATCATGTTTAAATCAATATGGATCATGTATATTGTACCTGAGGTCTGCCTGGCATCCCTCTTTGCTTTCAACTCTTGGAGATGGACAGGACAATTCCTTGCCCAATGTCCAATCTCCCCACACTTGAAGCATGGGTCGTTAGTAGCAACCTTTTTCCTTTTCTCTTGTGGTTTGGGTGGCACCCTTGCCACCCCTTTCCCTTTTCCCCAAGCGGGTCCCTTACCCTTGGAAACCTTTGCCTTGGGTGCGGGACGAGGCCTTTTATTGTTCCCACCTTCATTGATGGTGAGAACGGGTAAAACCCTTTTACCCATGGCCGCCTCGGTCGTTTGAGCATTGAGTGAAGCTCACCAATGCTTTTGTCCAAGCATTCATGTTGTAGTTCAACATAATGTATCAAACCTCTGGGTAAGGCCATTTAGTGTTAAATCTCAGCCCTTGGTTTAATCGATTGAACAGATATAGCTGCGGAATAGCTCAGAATTAGACAAATTCAAACAAACATTTGATATAAAACGATAAGAGAATTTTGTTATCAGAGAGAAATACCGACAAAAGGAATATTGCATAAGATTGTCGGCCTCAAAGGCACGATTACAGGTGAGTCATCCTTCCTTATAAAGGAAAGAGTGACGTAGGCTGATGTCACTTGAAAGTGACATGTAACCGTTTGATAACAACTGATGTTCAACAACTACTGAAGATGTCAACAACTAACATCTTCTTACAAATGTTCCTAAGTGTTAAACATCTTATTTACAACTACTGAAAGATATAAACTACTGATACTACAACAACTGAGAACAACCTCTTCAGTTGTTTACAAGTACTGAAAAGAAAAGTAACAAACTACTGAAAGGAAAAGAAAACTACTGAAGAAGAAAAACCATCACAACAACTGAAGAAGCCCTCTTCAGCTGTTGTCATCAGCTGTTAACATCAGCTGATGTCTTCAGTACTTGAACATCAGACTTTGTCTTTCAGCTGTTGATCTTCCGTCTTTGTCTTCAGTACTTGTTGAAGTCTTCAGACTTTAGATCTTCAGCTGTTGTCTCAGTCTTTGTCTTCAGTACTTCAGACGTACTTCAGCATTGTATTCTTCAGACTTTGTAGAACGCTGATCAGGTCTTCTTCAGCTGTTGTGATGTCTTTGGGACTTAGAAGTTTCTCTGATCAGGCTCATTGGTTCTTTTGGTCCAACAAAACTCCCCCTGACCAATGCAGCCAAAACCTCCAAGTTATTGACGAGTCCCACTTATTTTGGCAGATAGATTGGTCTTTTTATCCTCTTGATCAGATGAGAAGTGACCCTTTTTCAGCACAGGCCTGGGAAGAAGTCTCTGATGATCTGTTTGGCATGATATGGTTGGGAGCTCTGTATTGGGGACATGGACACCGAGCTGTTGCCCCAACCATGAGATCTACTTCCCGTGTATCAGCCTATATGATTCCCTGGTGTAAGCCCTTAAAACATGATTTGCTCATCCATTGTCAGCACCTCGGGCACACCATCAAATAATCCTTCTCGGCCATACACTTCAGATATGTACTTGCCTGTTTTCCATTTTTGAGCTCAACCGTGGTTATTTGTCTATAAGCAAACTCATCTGGATGAGTCCCTTCTAAGAGCAGGTTGAGATCTTCTTGTTTGAAGTTTTCAAGTCTTTTGTAAACCAGTCCCTTCTTTATAATTTTGTTCTCTAACATCTTTTGAGGTGGTTGTTTGGCTCATAGGCTTTCTTGAACTCTTCAACAATTTCCCAAGGGGACACTACAAGAACCACAGTGATGTCTTCGTCGACAACTCTCTTCACTTGGCCCTTGTATCTTGAAGGAATTTCTTTCTTGACAATTCGATGTGCCACCCTTGGATCAGGCCATATCCTTACTCTTTCCTTTGGTATTGAAAGGTATTAGCAAGGGTACATAATAATCTTAATACTCTTCTCATACTGATCATTGAAGAGGATGTGGCATATGCTTTGTCAATGCTTTTCAGCATTTCCTCATCATGTTTTTGCATCTGTTCCTCTTCAATCTTTATCATTACATCATGCATTTGAGAAGCAGGAGTGATGGACATTGGTTTAGCCTTAGGCAAAGTAATGACTGCAGAGAGTGGCAGTCTGTCTTCATCCTCCTCTTCATCTTCATCAGGCGCCTCAGTACCTTTCTTTTCTTTGGCTAGTACATCACTGGCAGTGGGTTTTGGGGTAACGGATTTGGTTTTGTGGATTGGATGGTTGGTTTGAGGGTAAAGGGGTTGTTTTAGTGGGTTGTGGAGATAGTGATTTGAGGATTGAGGCTTTTCAGACTGTTTTAGCATTTGGCTGTAAGGGAGGCTTTGGTAAATTTTGTCAGTTCTTTTCGATTCCCACCCCAGCTTCATTCAGTACCTCAATCACTAAACCTTTGGAGTATTCTTCAGACGAACAATCTTGGTGGTTATGCCAAGATGTTGTCCCTGGTCCAGGCCCTTATTTCCAAGAGATCTTCCCAAGTATTTAGCTATAAATCTGATCATTATCTCCAGCCTTTCTCTTTCTAAGGCATCATAGCTAGTCCATCTTGAATTGATCTCCTCTGTTTCCATCCTTCTGATCTCGGAGTCTAGTTGTTTGATGTCAAAACCCTGCCTATACAACTGCTCAATGATTTTATCCATTGAACGTTATGGTTGGCGTCAGCTTCTTTCACCATATCCTTCAGCTCCTTCTCCTTCTCAGACTCTCCTTTTCTCTTTTGATATGTGACATGAAAATCTTTTTGACTTTCATTCACTGCACTGCCTCCCTTCACACTCTCCTTCTCATTCTCATTACAAACTCAGATTCTTTCGCCTTCTCCCCATCTATCATCCTTTTCCTTTTTCCTTTAACTAACTGACTGACTCTCCCTTTTGTGGTGCATTGTGCAAGGGTTTGAGCAGTAGAATGGATTTAGTCACCAACTCTCCACCAGGGTTGTATTATGGTAGGAAGCCTCTCATCAGGGCTTTGATCACGATATCTGTGACCATGAGTGATGAGAGTAGGGATTTTTGAAGGGTAGCAACTGATTGATCAGGATGGTTCTGTTCCTGAGAATCAGTGCCGAAAGCAGAGGCTGGTGGCTTGGAAGTAGATACTGGCTCAGTGTGTAGGGGACCTTCAGAAGAAGGTGCCATCTGTGGGTGTATTGTGGTGGCAGATGGACTTGCATCCTGAGACATCTTGGCCAGCAGCTCTTTGAGTCTGCTAACCTCATCCTCGAGAATGGTGTTTTGAGCAACTACATCATAGAAGAAGCTCAGGTCATCATCAGTTGATACTGAATCACCTGACCTCCTGACAGAGTCAGGATGAACATGCCTTGAGTGTAGATCAATGATAGCATGCGCCCCTTGTTCTTGGTTCTGGGGACTTCCAGCCTCAGGACTATGTCCTTCATCAGCTGTTGCCACTGGTGAGGTCTTAGAGATGTTACCAACTGCACCCTGGTCATTTGCTGAGCAGAGACAGTGGCAGCCTCACCAGAAGTTTGCACCTCCTTATCTACACTAGAAGATGAAACATGATAACCCTGTGCTGTGGGTTGACAGAAGCATTTGGATCCTCCCCCTCAGGTGTTGAGGTTATCCCATAGTGATTGGTGTCTGGGTGGGGGTGAGGAATGCAACTGTGTCAGCACCTTTGCAACAATTATCGTAGGGCTTTGAGGCGGTTGCATCAGGAGAGGGTGTGGAAGCAGTGTGCACCGGGACAGGTGGTGCTCTTCAATGGTAATCCCCTCAAGTGAGGAGGATCCCAGCAGTGTGGCTTCCCTTTGAGTGGTTGCTTCAGGTTCCTTTGAGAGGCAACCTGAGCGGCTTCAGCTGGTGGAGTCATAGTCTCTACTGGGGGGTTATTTCCAGCAGAGATAACCTGCTTTGGTGCAGCAGGAGCATCCACAGGGGACTCAATTCCCTGAGTAGCTTTCTTAGGCTTCTTCTTTGTGGGTTTGGAGGGGACTTTGGATGTGGAAGTGGAGGCTGTGGGTTCCAGCTGCGTGGGTTTGCGCAGCTTGGCAGCCTGTTTGAGATTTGGTCAGTGTTGTGTCGGGAGTATAACCTCCGCAATACAGCCAAGCAGGGACTCCCAGACCAACTAGTCCCTCAGCAGAAAGCTGACTCTCTATTATGGCCATTATAAACCGAGGATATAGTATCCAACGGTTAGAAAGGGTTTTGTGGCCATATCCTTGAGTTCAAGAAAAATTATTTCAGAAAAGTTTAGTGGTTCTTGTTCAAGGATAGAGAACAATACCTGTTGCCATCTGGAAGACAGTTGATCCAAGAGGAAGTCTTCGGGGCCAGGCAAACATTTACCATATGAATTATTAATCGTTCAGCATCTGGAAAATGTTTCTTCAGGATTGTTGAAGCACTAAGATCACCCTGATATCCATGTTGTCCAAATGAAATATCAAGTTGGCGCTTAGGATATCCAACAGGGTAGGCAGCATCATCTAACAGTAATGTCTGGCGGATGGTAGCAGTAGAGATGACCACCTTATGCGAGTTGATAGATGAATGGATAGATTCTCCATTAACGGTCGCATTCATCCAGAACTGACGTAGCGAATCGGCATAAATGATTGGATTAAGAGGAAAGCCGTTTTCAGTGGGGATTGGACCATAAGATCTATAGCTTGGTCCAGAAGGGCGATTTTGTGAGGTACGCAACACAGTTGTGTCGAGGCTTGAGTTGCATGGTCGCCATTAATGAAGATGAAAGGTTTTCAGAGCTTTTGAAATTTTTAGGTCGTGAAAGAATGAAAAACTCTGAAAGAGGGATCAGGTATATATAGAGTACGGGTTATGAAACGACTGAAGGTTTTGGTGTTAGTCATCAGTATTTGAATCTACTGATGACGTGGTATTAACTTTCGGAAGTTTGAAACGACTGATGATATGATGTGGTCAGCAGTTATAAAACAACTGAAGACATGGTGTTTACAATCAGACGTTGAAGAACTGAAGTCTCTCATTTAGGCATCAGTAGTTTTAAAAACTACTGAAGACAAGTTGGACTTCAGATGTTGAAACAACTGAGGACTTGGTATTAGCCATCAGTAGTTGTGAAACTACTGAAGACCGTGGTTTTGCCATCAGTTGTTGTAAACAACTGAAGACTTGGTGTTAGTCATCAGTAGTTGTGAAACTACTGAAGACATGGTATTGCTTCAGTTGTTTATAAAGAAACAGCAGTTTGTGAACTACTGAAGAGAGAGTACTCATCAGTAGATGTCGTCAATTCATAGCCTTTCAGCTGTTTCATACTGTCCTCAACACTTACTCATCAGCCTTTTTTGCTGTTTTTTAGTTGTTTCATAGGACATCAGTACTTATCTGTCTACTGATTTCAGTAGTTGTAACTACATCAGTAGTTTAGAACAGAGAAATACAGTACTTAAAGCATTTAGCCTTCAGTAGTTATAAAAACTACTGAGAGTAAAATAACGCATCAGTACTTATATGTGACATGGTTACCAATGATTATCAGTAATTACTGAGATCATCAGTAGTTGTCACTTATTCTAGCTGCAGCATACCAAGCCTTAACACCAGGTTGTGGAAAGATGAACTATCCAAAGGCTTAGTAAAAATGTCTGCAAGCTCATCAGCACTAGGCACAAACATAGGATTAATTAGACCCTTTTCAAAACAATCTCTTATAAATGATGTCTAATTTCTATATGTTTGGTCCTAGAGTGCTGGACAGGATTTTTGACAATGCAAAGAGCTGAAGCACTATCCATTAGTAATGGAGTCTTAGTCTCTGTAATGCCATAATCCAAAAGTTGATTCTGAAGCCATAGTATTTGGGATGTACAACTTGCAGCAGCAATGTACTCGGCTTCAGCAGTGGATGTAGCAACAGATGTTTGTTTCTTACTCTGCCAAGAAATCAAACAGTTGCCTAGGATTGGCATCCACCAGAAGTTGATTCCTGGTCAACTTACACCTGCATAGTCACTATCAGAGAAAGCAACTAATTTGCAAGAATGTAGTGGAATACCATAAGCCTAGAGATTGTGTACCTTGCAGATATCTAAAGATCCTCTTGACTGCAATGAGATGGGACTCCTTAGGTGCAGCCTGAAATCTAGCACAAACACATGTAGCAAACATAATATCTGGTCTAGAAGCTGTTAAATACATCAAGGAACCAATCATACATCTGTAAAGGGTTTCATCAACACCTTTACCTTTCTGATCAACATCCAATTGTGTGGTGTTGCACATGGGAGTAGAACAGGGTTTACAGTTTTGTAAATCAAACTTATTCAAAAGATCTTTTGTGTATTTAGACTGATGAATGAAAATTCCATCAGCTTTTTGTTTGATTTGCAAGCCTAGAAAGAACTGTAATTCTCCCATTGCACTCATTTCAAACTTCTTTGCATTAAGGTTTGGAAATTCTCACACAATTGGGGATCAGAGGATGCAAATATAATATCATCAACATAAATTTGAACAAGTAGCTTATGCTGATCCACCTTCTTAATAAATAAAGTTTTATCTATGGAGCCTCTAGTGAAATTATTCTGTAGAAGAAAGTTTGATAAGGTCTCATACCAGGCTCGAGGTGCTTGTTTCAACCCATAAAGAGCTTTATCAAGCTATATACCCATTCTGGGTGCTTATTATCCTCAAAGCCTGGTGGTTGACACACACATAAACTTCTCTTTTATGTACCATATAGAAAGCACTTTTGACGTCCATTTGAAAAACTTTAAGATTGTGGAGTGCAGCATAGGCTAAAAACAATCTAATTGCCTCAGTCTGGCTACAGGGGCAAAGGTTTCATCATAATCAATACCTTCTTCTTGTGCAAACCCCTGCACAACCAGTCTAGCCTTGTTCTAACAATTAGCCCATTTTCATCAGTTTTGTTCCTAAACACC